>JARQOD010004929.1:0-51385 GCA_033576555.1 Oophaga sylvatica
TTCTTAAACAGCGATTAAGCAAAAAACATCCCTCTACCAACAACACAGCCGCTCAAAGATGGTGGTGCATTGGCTAAAGGCATATACAATTTGAGACAGAAGAGGTGATTAATGCTGCAGGCCGATGACAGTGACTTATTTTTAGTGATCTTCATCAAAGACATTTTCAGCCCATTTAGGGAAGAGGACATGTTATTCGCATGAATTTATCGCCATTAACGGGTAAGTACAACATGTCTGACCTGCAGCTCTTCTAGAACTAAATATTGTTTTCCACTGACACTGTTTAAGGAAAGTGGATATGTTTTTTTCTGAATAGTAGCCTCACTATTAACATAACTTAAGCCATTGTTTTGCTCTCTATAGCCACCCACGCTGAACCAGCATTTATGAATGTGGATGATGCTTCAGTCAAAGTGCCCTACTAACATTTTCCAAGTGAGTATAATTCAGAAGCCAGAGAATTTAGAAGTGCTCTATACTTGGCAGCATTTTGTACACCAGAGCTGCGCTCCTTACTATCGTAAGAAAATTCTAGATAAAAGGTTTATCCAGAACTATTTTTTTACTGTGCTAACTACCTACCTTTTCTACCTGGCACCGGCACCGAGCGTTTCGCCGGCGATTCAGCTGCTCAACGTCAATAAAGCAGCTCTTCCTTTTCTTGGCTGCTCATTTGATGGAGTGTGACTGCTGATGCCATGCTGGTTGACAGCCTTCTCACCGCAGTCAATCAGCATGATGTCGTCATCACGAGCGAAGAGAAGCCGGTCCTCTGTTGAAATTACATCAACCGAAGCTGCTGAGTCATTGGCATGAGCGATCGCGATCCGTACCTCTCTGTCCCGCAGAGATTGTGTCGGCACAACAGTCAGTAGGTCTGCCTGTTAATTTTAAGCCCATAGTAAAAAAAAATAATTGGCACTCTAGTCAACCAGTGACCCCCTCACATGCCTGTAATATAAAGACTCTTCCCTGCTGTTTACTCCACATTTTCTCTCATCACTATTGGCATATTAGGCATGATAGGCTAATTCAGTTGACCATATTCCCGCAGTACTTTATCATCCATGTTATAGTAATGATTCCTGGTCTCCTAAATATGAACTTACAGCATCATATGTGTCTATGATGTTGTAAGTTTGGGCCTGGAGGTCTGGATGATACCAACAGCCGCAATACAGTTTTCAAAATTAACCCTTACTCCAAAATTCATATCAATGTAAATTTCGTAAGCGTCATCCTGAAAAACAATTTGAACTCCTCTTAGGGTTTCTGTTTCTTTAACCTAAAAAAAAACTATTATACTTTTATTCAGTTCCTTTCAAGATAGTAACAATACCCATTAGAGATGGAAGAATGCGATTTGCAGGACTCTAATCTATTGCCCAGGTCTGTAATCTGTTACCAGTAAATGGGAGACCTGTGAATCTCCTCACCTCCAGGCATTCTTGGCTCTTCTTTGATTAGCTTGGCTGGCGCAATGTCATCTGGTCAATCAAATAAAGAGCCTGGAATTGGATAACTGACCTGAACAAGGGACTGGAGTCCTGCTAAAATACATTATGTATGAAGTACAGTATAATGTACAAGCATGAATGCTAAAGTAGAAATCAAGATTGGGGCCCAATTCAGCAAAGAATTCTTGCCAGAATTTTGGTGCCAAAGCTTTGAAAAGTCTCAAAATTTAGACGCAACTTGGATTTTGCAACTTTGGCGTTTTAATGCCAATTTCTCACAACTCTGCAAAAAATGGGCAGAGATGGGGAGAGACAATAGAGCTTTGGGGAGCTTGATAGAATAAGCTCGTCTAAGTCAACTCTTCATGAATCGGGAGCATCTGACTACAACAGGCCCTCTCATCAAGACTAGCATGAACAACGCTAGTCTTGAATAATAAGACCCTTAAGGCCCCGTCACGCATAACGAGATTGCTAGCGAGATCGTTAAATACGTCACGGGTTTTGTGACGCAATAACGATTTCGCTAGCGATCTCGTTACATCGACAGGTAGCAACGATCAGGCCCCTGCTGTGAGATCGCTGATCGTTACAAAGCTTCCTGGACCATTCCTGGGTCATTGCGCTCCCGCTGGGCAGTGTGCATCGCTGTATTTGACACCTAACCAATGACCTCGTTAGCGATTCAGAACTGAGACACGTAGGCGTGCATAAATTGGACTTTTCTGCGCCCCTAGTACACGATTGGTGGTCGCTACAGCGTTCTCATTTCCCACCATGCATAAAGAAAGCAACAGAATAGCGATTCCATCCTTTGTTTCTGACCTCGTGCTGGATTGCAGATCTTAGCAGAATTCTTCGGGTTGTGTGGAGTCACAGCCGAAGAACACTACAATCCACAAACCAGAAAGCTTGTCAGGAGCAAAGCCCAGATGAATGGATACAGAGTCACAGCCGAAGAACGCTGCTACGATCCGAACCAGAACGCAAACAGGAACAAATGACGAACTGCTACAACGTGGTTTTATTTTAAACCTGCTGCCCAATCAGAACGCAGTAGCGTCCACCAATCGGAGATGATTGGTGACACAGTACAGCCCCTATCAAGGTCTGGATCGTTGAAATAGCTGCTGTGTGAAAGCATCCCAACGACCAACGAGATCGTTAGTTAGATCACTGGGCGGCCGAAATCGTTGGGAAGTTTTGCATGTTTGACAGCTCCCCTACGATCACGATATGGCTCTCCAGCGATCTCAAAATCGTGACGTAATAACGATCTCGCTAGCGATCTCGTTATGTGTGACGGGGCCTTTAGACTTAGTTTTCACATCAAAGTAGAGCCTCCTGTTGAACATATACATTATAGAAGATTTCTAGACATACATATTCCTTAGATAGAAGGTTTGTAGAAGTAGCATATAGTCGTGGATTTGTGACCAAAAGTTTTGAGACTTTTATTAAATTTATTTTTTTCTACAAAGTTTGCTGCTTTAATGTTTTTAGTCCTTTTAGTCAAACATTTCTATGGTTACTGAAGTAAAATATCAGCATTTCATACTTTTTAAACTTTTATTCATAAATAAAAGTTTATTCAAAGACTCATTATGCCCCTTATTTTTCAGGACTTCTGCCCTTCGCCTTGGCAGCTTGGGTCTCCGTTCCTGGGCCAAATCCTTACTGATGACGGCACATTGTTGTATAACCATGCTCTGAAATTATCACAATTTCTATGTTTTGTTTGTCAACCCACTTTTTGAGGATTACCACAGGTTCTCATTTGGACAAAGATCTGGAGAACTTCCTGGCCATTGACCCAATGTTTTGTTCACCGACCACTTAGTTATCAATTTTTCCTTATTACAATGGTCTCCATCATTCTAGAAAAAAAGCATTGTCCATCACCACATTGCTTCTGATTCGTTGGGAGACGTTGCTCTTGGAGGAGGATTAGATCCCATTCTTTATTCATTGCAGTGTTCTTAGTCAAAATTGAGAGTGAGCCCCCTCCATGGATGAAAAGCCCCACACATGAACGGTATCAGAATGTGTTACTGTTGGTATACTGAGAACTCATGGTAACGCTGTTCCTCCTTTCTTCACCAATGTTTTAAACAGTCTGCAGGGCTTCATCAGAGAAAATAACTTGGGACAAAGTCTAGGATTGGACTGAAGTGGACTGGAGTAAAGTTATTTTCTCTGATCAAGAAAATCGGATTCTCATTTCTTGAGTGGAAAGCAGCTAAAAAAGACTTTTGCCCTGGAGGACCTGTCTTTATCCTGCATCAATCGGACCCTTGAACTAAATTATGTAATGGTTTAATTGTCCTGTGGTGGCACTCAATGGAAATTAAGCACTTGCAGCCATGTTTATATCACTTAAAGATAATTGTTGGACGAAAAAGGAGGAGGTTGAAAAATTGAAGCACTAGCGAGAGCGAGGAGGAGGCTATACATTGTAAAACACCTAAAGCACAACAGGGCCTGAAGAAGCTCAGGAACAGATTAATTGTGTCCTAATTGAAAAAATGGCTAAAGACAGCTTTCAAAAGGATAGAATTTTACGCTGAAGGGGAAAAGTGGGACATCTTTTATCTGTTATTGCTTCGGCACAAAGAAGTAATTCATTTATATATGTTAGACGGCCAAGGAAGATAGTAAATGATTTGGAAGAATATTGAATATTTTTAGTGATTTCTATAAAAAACCTATATTCATTAGGGAGAGTGCTGGAAATGAAGAAGTAGATGTGTTCTTGAAGGAAGGGTCGCTCCCTAATTACCGTATTTTTCGGACCATAAGACGCACTTTTTTTCCTCCAAATTTGGGAGGAAAGTTGGGTGCATCTTATGGTCGGAATGTAACATGTGGGAGGGGGGCAGGGGCAGCGGTGGAGTGGGATCGCAGGAGGCAGGAAAATATCCCCTCCGCTGAAGAATCCAGCGCGGGGAAACCACTGGTCCCGATACTTAAGTGCAGTGAATATTAATTAGCCCCTTCCCCGCCCACCTATCAGCTGAGCAGTGAGCGGGAGCAGCAAATGACAGAGCCACATGGTTCCCCAGCGCCTGATTCCTGCAGCAGCTGGGGATCTGTGTGGGAAGTGGAAGGAGGTGCAGGAGCAGAGTGCAGCAGAGGCACGCATACCTGACAGCCTGTGGCTGTGCTGATGCGATACTGAATGCTCCTGTGGAGGACCTGTGATGAGGTCATGAAGAGGGTGGGCAAGAGCATCACATGACCACACAAAGCCCTGCCTCTTCATGATGTCATCACAGTCCTGCAGACACACTGTACAAGAAAAAAATAATTAAAAGGTTATAAATACAGCAAATTAAAAAACACTCTGCCATCATGTGGGTGACTATAACTCCCAGCATGCCATAGGATCTTCAGGACAAGCTGGAGTTATAGTTCTCCCATGGATCTTAAAGCAGCACTCCAGTGTTATCAGTGCTGGAGTGTGGCTTTAAATATAAGCCATATGCCCCCATTCTTAGGCCGGGTCACACATGCAAGAAATTTGCAACGATTTTTGTGCGAATCTCTCTCGTGAACACCCGGCACTGCTGCCGCACTCGACCAGAGCGGCGGCTGCATGTATTTCTATGCAGCCGCACGCTCCAGTCTGAGTGCCAGCGGCAGTGCCGGGTGTTCACGAGAGAGATTCACACAAAAATCGTGCAAATTCTTGCATGTGTGACCCCGGCCTTAACTCACCCTCCAGCGTCTTTACATAGTAGTTTACAGACATCACACTGGTCCCGCAGCACCATCTTCTACCCGTAGCTTCCTACATAATAACATGCTATTATATATAATAACACCACATATAATAGTATGTTATTTATATGTTATTAAATATTTTACCACATTTTTTGCTTCAAAATATATTTTTCCCTATTTCCACCTCTAAAACCTGGGTGCGTCTTATAGTCCGGTGCGTCTTATATTCCGAAAAATACGGTAAGTAAAGAAAATAAAGATATGTTGGACTCTCCCATTACGATAGAAGAAATGAGATTGCGCTGCATGGTATGGCCAATGAGAAATCCCCTGGTTAGACGGTTTACCGTCGGAAATTTATAAGCAATTTGCAGAACTGCTGTTGCCTAGATTGCTGTCAGTATTTGAAGAAGCAAGGAGAAAAAGCTATTTCCGACCTCTATGAGAGAAGCAATGATAGTAGTGATTCCGAAGGAGATAAAGACCCCAGAGTACCCGAATCCTATAGACCAATCCATTATTAACAGCAGACATAAAAATTTTAGCGAAAGTTTTGCTAATCGGCTGACTGGGGTCATTTCTTCTCTGATACATCCAGACCAGGCGGGATTCATGCCTAACAGATCTACGGCTGGTAATGTAAGGCGGCTATACCTTAATCTTCAAATGCAGGCAGATAATTCGCTCGCAAAGTGATGCCTCTTTAGATGCCCAAAAAGCGTTTGACAGTATACAATGGGAATATCTTTGGAGAGTTATGCAAAAATTTGGATTTGGGCCTCAATTTATAGAATGGTACAATATTAATACTCTAAAACCCACTGCCAAGGTCAGAGTTAATGGAGAGATTTTCCCCGTCTTTCCTCTTAACAGAGGAACCAGACAGGCCTATCTGCTATTGCCACTCCTTTTGCTGTAGCAATTGAACCATTGCTGCTGCTATTAGGAAGAATCCGGGAATTCAAGATTCAAATATGGGAATATGAGGAAAAGGTTGCTTTGTATGCAGACAATTATTATTGTTCTTAGGGGATCCGTCTGAGTCATTGAGCTGTGCCATGCAGACAATCGAAAGGTTTGGGGACATAATCTGGGCTGAAGATTAATTGGTCCAAATCTGTGCTGTTTAAAAGTAGATAGGGAGGTGGAATGGACTGAAAAGGATACTGAAATTAATCAATTACAATGTAGAGAGTTCTTTAAATACCTTGGAATACAGATATCCCTACCAAATTTCAGAGTACCTCAATATTAATCTGGTGCCACTACTTCAGAAACTTAAAATAAAATAGAGATATGGAATAAATTGCATTAACAGTGGTGGGAAGGATAAATCTTTTTTAAAATGATTCTGATGCCTAAATTGCTTTATATTTTACATAATGTGCCTATATGGATCCCGAAAAAAAGCATTGGTATGGGAAAGAAACCGGTGAGAATAAAGTTGGAAATTCTTCAGAGCCCAAGGATGAAGGAGGAATGGCATTGCCAAACCCAGAAATTTATTTCCTGGCTGCTCAAAGTCAGCACTTTAGAGGGTGTCAAAAAGTGGGGCAGGCAAATTCGGTTAAAAAACTGTTGAAT
The DNA here is from genome assembly GCA_033576555.1 of Oophaga sylvatica. Classification (NCBI taxonomy): domain Eukaryota; kingdom Metazoa; phylum Chordata; class Amphibia; order Anura; family Dendrobatidae; genus Oophaga; species Oophaga sylvatica. Next base: position 6,768 of record JARQOD010004929.1, read on the forward strand.
ATTCCACAGGGATAGCCCGGTAATAGAAGGGTTGGAGAATGGTAACATTAAAAAACTAGGGGAAAATGCCTACGTTTAAACTTATAGGAAAAATTTGGAGTGCAATTAAAAAGTGAGAAGATAAGGGAATAACTAAGTTCACGCCCATATGGAATAATAGCACCCGCTTAGAGATAGAGAAAATAGGAGAAATGACGAATTGGATAGACAGAGGAATAAGGTATATGTTTCAACTAAGGAGGGGAGGATCTAAATCCTTTCTGCATTGCAGACGAAGATTTGAGGCATACTTTTCTTTTGAGGTTTCCATTAAAAGCTAGATCCAGATGTCACGCTGTATAGCAGATATATATATGTATGACAATAATCTATATCAAAGGCAACATACTAAAATAACATGCGCATAGCTATATGAAACATAGATTTACCTTGACAGAAAGTCCAGTGGTCAAAACGGAATCCGTTATACGCTGTCTCCGGCTAGAGGGTGACCGGGGTCTAAGCTGACCCTAAACTGGGTCCTAACTAATCCCTCAACCTGGAGGTACTGTTAAAGGTACAGAGGTCCAGCCACCAGCGTAAACCCTGTCTCCTATCAACCCCTGCCAACTGTATTCTAGTCCTAAGAAGGACCCTGAATACCACCAAAGGGAATGAACAGGTAACGGTTAATGAACAGAAAGACAACAAGAAAGACAAGAAATAAAGTAAATAAAGTCTTACATACAACACTCACACACAGTAGGAACACCTAAGGTCTCAGAGATAAACTATAAGCTGTAAGAGTAAAAACAACTAAGGAGCTCTTAGCTTAAGTATTCTCAGAACCGATCCAGTCTGCTAAACTATATGAATGCTTTCACCGGCCTCAAACACCCCAGACTGGCAGGTATATGAAGGAATCTAATTAGAACATAATCCAAAGCAGCCGGGCGAGGCTGGACCTAGTCTTAGCAAAGAGCTAGGTAAAATTAACTCTCTCATTACCAAACACAAAGAAACAGCAGCTCAGCTGTGAGAAGTCAGAATGTGCAATCGCGACGATCTTCGTGGCGATGCACCCATGACAGTAACCCCCCCTTCTACGAGGGGCCTCCGGACCCTCATGACCAGGTCTGTCCGGGTAAAATTGTGTGAAAGGTCCGAACCAATCGATCTGCGTTATCATCAGACGCAGGGACCCACGTCCTCTCCTCAGGACCATACCCCCTCCAATGAACTTCCACGTTATCATTGACTACCACTGAAGGAGGAGTAGAGGTGACGGTATGACTGTTCCACATACTTTTTAAGTAATGACTTGTGAAACACATTATGAATTTTAAACGTAGAGGAGGGCCAGACGAAATGCCACAGGATTAATTATGGAACTGATCCTGTATGGCCCGATGAATCTGGGACCCCAACCTCCAGAGGGAACTTTAAGTTTTATATTCCTGGTAGACAACCACACCAGATCGTTCACCCTCAGATCTAGACCAAAACTCTCCTCCTATCAGCCATCCGTTTGTAAGGGTTCTCCGTAACCTTCAGTCTTAAGCGATCTGGAACTATCAGTCTCCCTGGAAGTCCCACAGGGGCGTCCCCCTGACCCCCAATACCTCCCCCTCAAGCTCAGAGCATACAGCTGACACTACAACTCCCTCCTGAGGAATAGGAACCGGATCATCCGTCTTCCCACCCCTGGGAAAGTACGAGATAAGGCATCAGAAGCAACTTTATTGAGCAGTCATATGTGCGATGAGGAGGTAACTCTTTACACACCCTCCTCTGAGAACTTCACCCAAAAGTCCTCCAGAAAAGGAGGCAAAGTCCTAGCACAACCGCACCGATGACCGTGCTCATGCAGTTAATTCTGCAAAATTCACCCCACTGGCTTACTTTCTGGATTGCCAATCAATCACTGGGTTATGTTTAGCCAACCAAGGAAGTCCCAACACAATAGGAGCAGGCAGACCCTCCAACACATAACAAGACAATTGCTCTTTATGTATTTGCCCCTACTCGAAGATCTATGTTATGAACAGCTTGTACCAAGCTACCTTGACCAAGAGGTCTAGAATCAATAGAGAGTATAGGGACCGTTTGGCCAATACACTCAGTTGCATACCATGCACCTGGCAACCGAGTGTCCACCAAATTAGCCCCGGACCCACTATCAAGAAAAACAGAAATCCTCTCAGTTCTAGTACCAATCACCACCTCCGCAGGCACGAGAAACTGAGAGGGATTTGGGACGAAATACACACTCCCAGGTTTAACTCCTTGTTCAAAGAGGTCCGGGATGGACACCCCCCAACAAAATGTCCCTCTCCTCCCGCAAAAGAAACACCTTCTATCTTGCGGCGCACCGCTGATTCCCTCCTACAAAATGATGTCCCTCCCAACTGCATGGTTCCTCAGAACAGACCAGGGGAACCTCAGTATAAGGGACTTTAGTAGTAGGTGGAGTCATCACGGGGGGCGGAGTTACCTCGCGTCTTCCCGAAGACGTCTATCAATGCGAATAGCGAGGGCCATAGCAGCCTCCAGTGATGGAGGAGAATCATACTGAGCCAACACATCTTTTAATTTGTCAGACAACCCTTGACAAAACTGGCTCCTAAGAGCTGGGTCATTCCACTGAGTATCTGTTGCCCATCTACGGAACTCAGAAGAATATTCCTCCGCTGGACGATTTCCTTGCCGTATTTTACGCAACCTTGTTTCAGCAAGGGAGACTCGATCCGGATCATCATATACCAGACCCAGGGCAGTAAAAAATCGATCCACTGACTGGAGATCTGGGGAGCCTGGAGGAATAGAGAACGCCCAAGATTGAGGATCCCCTTGTAAGAGCGAGATTACAATTCCCACCCTCTGCTCTTCACTCCCAGATGACCGAGGCCGCAGCCGAAAGTACAATTTACATGCCTCCCGGAAAGTAAAAAATTTGTCCCGCCCACCAGTGAACCTGTCCGGGAGAGCAACCTTAGGTTCAGATCTGGTTTGCTCCGGGGGGGACAGAACCTTGGACTTAATGTCTGCCAACTCCATGGACAATCCCTGCAACTGCCGGGCCAGCTGGGCTACTGGATCCATGATAGCTGGGGAGAATCTTTAGTATAGGCCGGTGAAAATGTCACGCTGTATAGCAGATATATATATGTGATGACAATAATCTATATCAAAAGGGCAACATACTATATAACATGCGCATAGCTATATGATAACATAGATTTACCTGACAGAAAGTCCAGTGGGTCAAAACGGAATCCGTTATACGCTGTCTCCGGCTAGAGGGTGACCGGGGTCTAAGCTGACCCTAAACTGGGGTCCTAACTAATCCCTCAACCTGGAGGTACTGTTAAAGGTACAGAGGTCCAGGCCACCAGCGTAAACCCTGTCTCCTATCAATCCCTGCCAACTGTATTCTAGTCCTAAGAAGGACCCTGAATACCACCAAAGGGAATGAACAGGTAACGGTTAATGAACAGAAAGACATACAAGAAAGACAAGAAATAAAGTAAATAAAGTCTTACATACAACACTCACACACAGTAGGAACACCTAAGGTCTCAGAGATAAACTATAAGCTGTAAGAGTAAAAACAACTAAGGAGCTCTTAGCTTAAGTATTCTCAGAACCGATCCAGTCTGCTAAACTATATGAATGCTTTCACCGGCCTCAAACACCCAGACTGGCAGGTATATGAAGGAATCTAATTAGAACATAATCCAAAGCAGCCGGGCGAGGCTGGACCTAGTCTTAGCAAAGAGCTAGGTAAAATTAACTCTCTCATTACCAAACACAAAGAAACAGCAGCTCAGCTGTGAGAAGTCAGAATGTGCAATCGCGACGATCTTCGTGGCGATGCACCCATGACACCAGATGGGAAGAAGAAGTGGGGAATATGGAGTATGACGTCTGGGAAACTATACTGGAATATATACCTAAACTCTCCATGAGCGAACCTGCAAGACTATCACATCTTTATGTGGTTCATAGGGTATATAGGTAACCATTAATATTGTACAAAATGGGCCTAAGGGGAAACTCGGAATGCCCGAGATGTAATATGGATATGGCGGGTATATTTCATATGATGTGGGAATGTCCTAGGCTTTCAACGTTCTGGTCTGAAGTAATTGATATGATTGAAAGGGCGTATGATTGTGAAATCTCGGGAGACCCTATTACATGTTTGCTGGGCTATGTGGAAGAAGTTCTAACTACTATTAATAGTAAACTTGCTGTTGCTAGATTGCTTTACTGTGCTAGAAAGTTAATTGCAAGAAACTGGACTAATCCGGAGTCTCCGTTGATAGCCGAATTGACGGGTAGGATAAAGTACCTTATACGATTGGAAAAAAATATTTATGAAAAACGAGGTAAATTGAATATATATGAGAAGGTTTGGACGCCCTGGCTGCTCCATAACGGAGCGTGAGAGATAAGACCTCTAACATGCAAGTTCCTTTATTATGTAATTTATGTCTAAAGATATAAGTGTATTAGTGTAATACCCATGGATTGTTTGGAATCGAAAGATGACCATCTACAGTACATCTTCTGCTGTAATAAAGAGTGGGAAGTTCTAAGACTGCTGTTGGGGGGGGGTGGAGGGGAAAGGGTAGGTGAGTGAAAATGGAGTATTTCAATGTATGTAATATATAAATTTTATTGAATATTGTTGTATGGTTTAATAATACGATTTAATAAAAACTTATTTGATTTAAAAAAAAAAAAAAAGATAATTGTTGGGTGTCCCAAAAATAAAACTCTGGTTTACTCCATGCCATGGGCCCAATGCAGAAAAAGCAAGAAAAAAATGTTGAGAAAAAAGTGTCAGGATTTTTTTAAGCAATCAAGTGATCTGATTATTTCTTATCCAGTTTCTATGTGCAGCACTAAAACCTTTGCGTAGTACAGTTTTTAGGCATAATGCCCATTATCTCTTGGCTGAAGGTTTTCTTTAGTTTGTATAAGACATAAGTATCTATAAATCCCTGGGCGTGGTCTGCGGATGTCACTCATCTGACATGTCAGGTTCATTTCTGAGCTGCAGGCGAAAGGTTGCAGCTTAGAAATATTGGGCTGCTTTGTTACTTTTCACTCCAGATAACAAAACCTGTGACAATTTAAGACAAACAAGCTGTTGGAGACTTCTCAGCATTAAAAAACATGACATGAAGGACACTTTAACAATCTATGCTCCAAAGGAATATTTTTTGCTACATACAGGCAGCCAATATGTAGTAGTTATTGTTAAGTATCTGACCAGTAACCACAATGTTCCCAGTATGGACTCTGCACAACTACTGAGCCCGCTCCACACGTGACCTCTGATAAAAATGTATAGTTCCTTAAAGGATTAATGGAAAGTGCTATACTATACGTAATACATGAGGATATTATATCATAAGGGATGGTGCTATACATAATAAGAGAAGAGACTATGTACAAATACATAGTAGTATAGATAAGTGAGGACATTATATAGTAAAGGACGGTACTATACATAATAAGTAAGAGACTGTACAAATGCATAGTAGTATAATTAATAAGTGAGGACATTATATAAAAAGGGACGGTGCTATACATAATAAGGGAAGAGACTATGCACAAATGGATAGTAGTATAGATAATAAGTGAGGACATTATGTAATAATGAACGATGCTATACATAATAAGTGTGAACACTGTATTAATGGATAGAGCAGTACATAATAGGGGAGAATATTCTGCAATTATGGATGGGAACACTTTATAATAAGGGACGGTGCTATACATAATAAGGGAAGAGACTATGCACAAATGGATACTAGTATAGATAATAAGTGAGGACATTATGTAATAATGGACGATGCTATACATAATAAGTGTGAACACTGTATTAATGGATAGAGCAGTACATAATAGGGGAGAATATTCTGCAATTATGGATGGGAACACTTTGTAATAAGGGACGGTGCTATACATAATAAGGGAGGAAATTGTCTATTAATGAACGGTGTTATACATAACTAGCTATGAACCCATTCTACGCCCGGGTGGCAAGCATTTTTATTGGTATATGGTCTCCCATCATGGTATGTGCTGCACCCTTCCTATCCTGGTATGCATGGCTCACTCACCCCCACCCAATCCTGGTATGCATGGCACCCCAATCCTTATCCTGGTATGCATGGTCCCCTCACCCCCCAATCCTGGTATGCATGGTACCCCCTCATCCCTATCCTGGTATGCATGGTACCTGCTCATCCATATCCTGGTATTCAAGGTTCCCTCACCCCCTAATCTTGGTATGCATGGTGCCCTCACCCCCCATCCTGGTATGCATGGTCCCATCACTCCCCATTCCTGGTATGCATGGTCCCCTCCCTCCCAATCCTGGTATTCAAGGTTCCCTCACCCCCCAATCTTGATATGCATGACTACCTATGAACCCATTCTACGACCGGGTGGCAAGCATTTTTATTGGTATATGGTCTCCCATCATGGTAAGTGCTGCACCCCTCCTATCCTGGTATGCATGGTCCACTCACCCCCTCCCAATCCTGGTATGCATAGCACCCCATTCCTTATCCTGGTATGCATGGTCGCCTCACCCCCCAATCCTGGTATGCATGGTACCCCCTCATCCCAATCCTGGTATGCATGGTCCCCTCCCCCAATCCAGGAATGCATGGTCCCCTCACCCCCCAATCCCAGGATGCATGGTGTCCTCACCCCCCAATCCTGGTATACATGGTCCCCTCACCTGTTATGTTTCGGTAGCTGAGGAGAAAAAACAAAAACGGCAATACACCAGAGAGGCTGGAACCTATTGGATTGCAGTAACCTGAACTAACCACACAACTAGAGGTAGCCGTGGAGCATTCCTACGTTGATCCTAGACGCCTCGTCACAGCCTGAGAGATAACTACACCTAAAGGCAGAAAGAGGAAAGCTATCTGCCCCGGAGCAGATCCCCAAAGAAAATAGGAAGCCCCCAAACATGTAATGGCGGTTAGACAAGAAGAAACACGGACACAGACAGAAAATAGAATGAGCAAACGCTGGGGACCAATCTGTCTAGACAGAAAAGTACAGGAAAGGATTCTTACTGCAATCCAAAAAAAACCCTAAAAAATACCAGCTCTTCTGATTGCAAAAACACCTGAGATCACACGATCTCACCACCTAAATCAGAACTCTGGTGTAACAAAACTAAGCCGCAGCCACTGAAAAAACAGGAAAAAACAAATGAACAAATAACAGTGGCTGCAGATAAATTGAGAGGAGCACAGGCTCCAGAAGGGGACCTGGCTGACCTCCACAAAAGTGCAGAGAACTATGCAAAAAGCAAGCACAAAAATAAAAGCAGAAAATATCTTATCTGAAAGCAGAAGATGCAGGCAAGACTCAGCAAACTTCCAAATGAACCAGGAACCACAACTTAGACAAGAACAATTGATCACCGGCAACCATCATGGGAGGGAACCTCCCTTATATCAGACCATTTCAGCGATCCCAGATTGCCATTCCTCGCTGAAAGGTTCAGTACTGTCTGTAACCACCAGAGGGAGCCTCTGCTCAGAAACCATCTCTAGCACATTCATAACAGTACCCCCCCCTTGAGGAGGGGTCCCCGAACCCTCACTTGTGCAACCAGGCCGATCAGGATGAGCTCGGTGATAGGCACGGATCAGTCTCCTAGCATGGATGTCCGAAGCAAACACCCAAGAATTGTCCTCCTGACCATAACCTCTCCACTTAACCTAATACTGGAGTTTCTGTCTAGAAAAACGAGAATCCAATATTTTCTCAACCACATACTCCAGATTGCCCTAAACCAAAACAGGGTCAGGAGGCGCAGCCATAGGAACCACTGGCTCGACAAACCTCTTAAATAAGGACTTGTGTAACACGTTATGGATCTTAAATGTCCCTGGAAGAAGCAAACAGAAGGAAACAGGATTAAGAATCTCCATGATCTTATAAGGTCCAATGAACCTAGGCTTAAACTTTGGAGATGCAACCCTCATAGGGATATTTCTTGAGGACAACTAAACCAAGTCCCCCACTTTAAACCGAGGAGCAACAGTCCTATGCCCGTTGGCAAACCGTTGGGCCTTCTCCTGAGAGAGAGACAACCTCTCCACTACCTGGTCCCAAATCTGCTGCATTCGCTCCACAACAGAGTCAACACCCGGACAGACAGAAGCCTCCGCCTGTCCCGAAGAAAATCGAGGGTGAAACCCAGAATTGCAGAAAAATGGAGACATCAAGGTGGCAGAGCTAGCCCTTTTATTAAGAGCAAACTCAGCCAAAGGCAAAAAAGAGACCCAGTCATCTTGATCAGCAGACACAAAACATCTCAAATAAGTCTCCAAGGTCTGGTTTGTTCTCTCGGTTTGTACATTGGTCTGAGGATGAAAAGCAGAGGAGAAAGATAATTGAACACCAAGTTTAGAACAAAATGTCCTCCAAAATCTGGAAACAAACTGGACTCCTCTGTCAGACACAATGTTCTCAGGAATGCCATGTAACCGAACCACGTGCTGAAGGAACAAAGGCACCAATTCGGAGGAGAAAGGTAACTTAGGTAATGGCACAAGGTGTATCATCTTGGAAAACCTATCACAGATTACCCAGATAACGGTCATTCTCTGAGAAACAGGGAGGTCGGAAATAAAATCCATAGAGATATGGGTCCATGGCCTCTTGGGCACAGGTAATGGCATTAACAAACCACTAGAGCGAGAGCAAGGCTTGGAGCGAGAGCAAGTCCCACAGGACTGCACAAATTCCCTGACGTCACGAGACAAAGTAGGCCACCAAAAGGACCGACTCACCAAGTCTCTGGTACCAAAAATCCCGGGATGACCAGCCAACGCGGAACAATGAATCTCAGACATCACACTCTTCTTCCACTGGTCTGGGACAAACAATTTCCCAATAGGGCAGCGCTCAGGTTTATCCTCCTGACACCCTTCCAGAGCCAGTCTCAAATTTGGCGAGATGGCGGAAAGAACTACACCCTCTTTCAAAATAACAGTAGGATCAGATAACTCAGGAGAGTCCGCAAAGAAACTCCTCAACAGGGCATCCGCCTTATCATTCTTAGTGCCAGGAAGAAAAGAAACCGCAAAATTAAAACGTGTGAAAAACAAGGCCCACCTGGCCTGTCTAGGATTAAGTCGCTTTGCTGATTCGAGATAAACCAGGTTCTTATGGTCCGCGAGGTCCACTATCTGATGTTTGGCTCCTTCCAGCCAATGTCTCCACTCTTTAAAGGCCCACTTCATGGCCAATAACTTCCGATTACCCACGTCATAATTACGTTCAGTTGGAGAAAATTTTCGAGAGAAAAAGGCACAAGGGTTACTCTTAGAGGTCTCTGGATCTCTTTGGACAAAACGGCACCTGCCCCAATTTCAGAGGCATCAACCTCCACCTGAAACGGTAGAGAAACATCAGGCTGCCGTAGAACAGGAGCAGAAGTGAATCTCTACTTAAGTTCCTGAAACGCAGAAACTGCCTCAGGAGGCCAATTCACCACATCAGAACCCTTTTTGGTCAAATCAGTCAATGGTTTAACAATACCGGAGAAATTACCAATAAATTTACGATAAAAATTGGCAAAACCCAAAAATCTCTGAAGAGCCTTTAATGAAGTAGGTTGGACCCAATCACAGATGGCCTGAACCTTGACCGGGTCCATTTCAATAACAGACGGAGACAAAATGAATCCCAGAAATGAGACCTTCTGTACGCCAAAAAAAACACTTTGATCCCTTCACATACAGTGAATTCTCTCTCAAAATCTGGAACACAGTCCGAACATGTTTCACATGAGGGTCCCAGTCATTGGAAAAAATCAAGATATCATCCAAATAAACAATCAGAAATTTATCCACAAAATCCCTGAAAATATCATTCATGAAGGATTGGAAGACGGAAGGAGCATTAGTGAGCCCATAGGGCATCACAAGGTACTCAAAATGCCCCTCTGGGGTATTAAACGCCATCTTCCATTCATCCCCGTGCTTAATGCGAATAAGGTTATACGCCCCCCTGAGGTGAAGCTTGGTAAACCAACTAGCACTTTTCACTCTGGAAAACAGGTCAGAAATCAAGGGTAACGGATATTGATACTTCACAGTGATCTTATTCAAGAGACGATAATCAATACACGGCCTCAATGAACCATCCTTTTTGGCTACAAAGAAAAAACGGCGCCCAAGGGTGAAGAGGATGGTCTGATATGACCCTTCTCCAATGACTCCTTGATATAAGATCGCATAACATCGTGTTCAGGTACAGACAAGTTAAAAAGGCGACCTTTAGGAAATTTACCACCAGGCACTAATTCAATAGCGCAATCATAGCTCCTGTGAGGGGGCAAGGATGTGGATTTACTTTCACTAAATACATCCGAAAAATCAGTCAAAAAGTCAGGAACATCCTGAGACTGGGGAGAGGCAGAAAAAACAGGAGTGTCAGAATTAACACATTGGCAGCCCCAACTGGTCACAGACACAGATTTCCAATCCACAACAGGATTATGAGACTGTAACCAAGGGAAACCTAGTACAATCATGTCATGCAGATTATGCAGCACCAGAAATTTGCAACTCTCCTGATGATCTGGTTCAACCCTAATTATTACCTGAGTAGAAAACTGGGGTTTATTCACCTCCAAAGGGGTAGAATCAATGCCCAGCAGGGGAATAGACTTCCGCAGGGGTATCATGGGAAACCCACAACGTTTGGCAAAGTCAAAATCCATCAGGTTAATAGCTGCTCCTGAATCAACAAAAGCCTAAGCAGAAAATGTGGACAGGGAGCAAATCAGGGTAACAGTCAACAGAAATTTAGTCTGAACACTACCCAAGACAACTGAGCGTGCAAAACATCTTCCCCGCCTAGGGCAGACTGAAATAGCATGAGAGGCGTCACCACAGTAGAAATACAACCCATTGCGCCCTCGAAACTCATGACGCTGTGCCCCAGAAGTCACTCCATCACACTGCATGGGCTCAGAAGCTGGCTCACAAGGCAACACTTTCCCACGCATACCTCTGCGCTCACGCAAACGTCTGTCAATTTGAATAGCCAATGACATAGAATCATTGAGACCAGAGGGAGCAGGGAATCCCACCATAAGATCCTTTACATTCTCTGACAGCCCCTTCCGAAAAAGGGCTGCCAAAGCATCATCATTCCATTTTGTCAGGACTGCCCACTTTTGGAATTTCTGACAGTACAACTCAGCGTCTTCAAGACCCTGATTTCATGCCAACAAGGTTTTTTCAGCTTGATCAGTGACATTAGGTTCATCGTACAATAACCCCAGAGCCAGAAAAAATACATCAATATCTTTCAAAACAGGATCCCCAGGTGTCAGGGAAAAAGCCCAATCCTGAGGGTCGCCGCACAGGAGAGAGATGACAATTTGAACCTTCTGTGCTGCGTTCCCTGAGGACTTAGGCTTTAAGGCAAAAAACAACTTACAGTTATTTTTGAAATTCAGAAATTTAGCCCGATCCCCCAAAATCAAATCTGGCATGGGAATCCTAGGTTCCACAACCGGCAACCCAGCAAGATAGGTAGCAATACTCTGAACCTCAGTGGCAAGCTGATCCACACAGCCAGACAACTGTGCAAGCTCCACTGAGAGAGAGAAAAAAAAATCCTCCTCAGCACCCAGAGAAAAAGAGGGAAAAAATGCCACAAACAGGAAAAAAAAAATCTCTGACAACTCTGACAACTTTTTTTTTTTTTTTCCTTTCACACTATTTTTCCCTTCTGTGAGTACCATTTAATTTCCAGTATGGCCGGTGATACTGTTATGTTTCGGTAGCTGAGGAGAAAAAACAAAAACGGCAATACACCAGAGAGGCTGGAACCTATTGGATTGCAGTAACCTGAACTAACCACACAACTAGAGGTAGCCGTGGAGCGTTCCTACGTTGATCCTAGACGCCTCGTCACAGCCTGAGAGATAACTACACCTAAAGGCAGAAAGAGGAAAGCTATCTGCCCCGGAGCAGATCCCCAAAGAAAATAGGAAGCCCCCAAACATGTGTGCTGACCCGCCACCACAATTGTGGATTACCAGGGCTATGGGGTACTCAGAGCCGAGCCCATGGAAGTCTATGGGGGTTGTCACTGGTAGCGGTGGCTCGGTCTGTGGCCCTGGCGGTCAGGGCGATGATGGGGGAATTATTTACAGGGGATTTGGTAGATAACAGTTCGTGACGCCACCTGTAGTTGTCTAGTCACTAAGACCAGCGCTGCTGAGTAGAACTCTGAGGGGATGTTATAGCAGCTAGGTGTTGGGTCCCCCACAGGTGGGACTGTCCCTCTGAGTCTATGGTTAGGGTGCAGTTAAATGAATCAGTCTCACACCATCCAGCGTCTTTCCATACCTTTTACTTGTCAGATGTTTAGGCAGGTCCCGGGGAGCTGGTCGGGTGGAGAATGCACCTCTAGGTAACAGCTGAGCAGGTTAGAGGCCTCCTTAACTTCCAATATGTAGGTGAGTCCAACTTGCATGAAGCGTAGTTAACTCCAAATACTCCAGCTAACTCTATAGCTGTACTGCCCGGCCGGCTTTGTGATGGAGCCTTCTAAATGGTGACACTAAGTCCTTACTTTTGTCAAGCGCTTAACTCAAAGTCCTTGTTTCCCTGACTCCGGTTACGTACCGACACTAAGGCTTGCTCCTGCGACTTATAGTCCAGCGAGACTCTGGTTTTCTCGTTACTATGCCTGAAACAATAGCAACTCCTCGGTCCCCAGTGACCGGATAATTGGTGCAGGTAATTCACTACCTAAGGCACTGCTCTGTCGTCTCCACTGTGCCCTTCGCCCTGCTTCTGCTCTTAACATAGCACTGCAGCGTGGATGTAGAAAGTCAATTTTTCCTTTGAGCTCAATGAGCAGCTCGTAGTATCCTCTAAGTCCAGGCTGGTTAAGAGGTAGCTGTGACTAGGCTAGGATGAACTGGCTCACCCGTACTAGCCTCCACTTCTTGGTCAGATGAGCTACTCTGGCACTCAACTCTCACAGAGCTCTAACAGGAACTCAACTCTCTGCACTGTCCTAAGACAGGAACTCCCCCCTACGCAGGCTGCGTGACACTACTTTATACCCCTAGTGGGTGTGTCTAAAGTGTGAATGAATGATGTAAAGCTTTAACTGTTACCTTTCTGTGCAGACTCCAGGATTTTATGTGTGCCTTACAAAGCTGGGCTACACATCCCCCCTTGGTAAAACACAGCACTCCCGGGCTGTAAAATATAAAAAGAAAGACATTCTGTTTTGCATTTAAACAATAACATGAAACTCATCCCATCCGGGAGGTAAGAAATCTTAAACGTTACATTATGAACAATAGAAAATACAAAAGTATCAAAACATCAAGACACTCAATAAATACACAGTATTCTTGTGAAGGACCCGCACCAAACCTTCCACGTGGGTCCTGGGTGGGCTGCAGGACTTCTGACTGCAGACCTCACTCAGTGCCACACCATACGGGTTTTCGGTTCAGAGGTAAGTCAAAGCTTCGTGTGAAACCAAGACAAGGCACCGTAGTGCAACTATTTACAGGATACAGTTTTTGGGCTGGCTCAGTCCTCAGCCACGCAGTCCATTATAAGACATTTTCAAGTAATTCACATTATATCACAATACTTGAAATTCCTTCAAGTGCAATAACTTCTTTATACAACTTTATACAATTGGTCATAAATAATAAACCTTTTCTGAGTCATAATAAACTAGTTTGTTAGGACTACTGTTGATAACGAATAGGTAGCTTCCCTTTCGTTGTACGTTCTGATCTACGTGGAGTAGCATCAGGTATAATGGTCTCTGATCTATCTGTTCTGCGTAACGACAAACTATAATACTGTCTCAATCTTTCTATGGATCTGGCAAGCGTACTGAGGGCTGGGCGGTGTGAGTCAGCTTCACCAGGGGATCCCATAGCATGGGGCACTGCTTCTGGTGATTCTACTTCTTGAGGTTCTGCAGGCTGGGGTTCTGCTGGAATAGGTACCTCTAGAACTGGCTCTGTTGGCACAATGGGCATGACTGGAGGTGGAGTTTCCTCTTGTGGCTGATAAAACTGCAACATAGGAATGATTACCGCATCTCCCAGTCTGGGCCAATTCGCAGGTAAATCTCCCAGATCCATGTGTATAATCGCTTCAACACTCTCTTCTTGATTCACAATAGGGTTATCTTCCCGAAGCTTCAAATGGTCTGGACACAACTTTAAATGATCTCTTGACACAGTGGCAGTCGTTTTTCCTCCATCCTTGCTGATGATACAGACTTTTCTGTTATCAAATTTGGAATCTTGTACGACATATGGTTCTTGTTCCCACTGGTTGTCCAACTTGTGCAGCTTCCTTTTCCTTTTTAACACAATTTCTCCAGGCGTGAAAGGCTTAGCGGGAGCATTCTTGTTGTAAACATTTTCCTGCTTTTCCCGTGCTTTATTAAGACTTTCTTCTACGCAGGCTTGCACTCTTCTGTATTGCTCTTGCCGATTTGTGTCCCAATTTTCAACAGTGTCATCTGCCTCTGGTTCCACCACACCAAGTTCCAAATCCATTGGCAGTCTTCCAGGCCTTGCTCTCATAAGGTAAGCTGGTGTGCAGTTGGTAGAACTCACTGGTATGTGGTTGTACAAGTCAACTAGGTCAGGTAACAATTCTGGCCACCGATTTCTTTCTTCCAGTGGTATGGATTTTAGCAAGTCAACGACAATGTGGTTCATTTTCTCGCAAAGGCCGTTTGTTTGGGGTGGTATGGCGTCGTTCTAATTTTCTTACACCCATACAAGTGACAAAATTCCTTAAACAGATCCGCTTCAAAAGCAGGGCCTTGATCAGTCAGTACCTGCTCTGGATACCCATGTGGTCTGCAGAAGCTTGCTTGGAAGGTCCTTGCTGCCGTCACTGCTGTCTGATCCTTGACGGGGATGACCACCAAAAATCTCGAATAATGATCCACCATGGTCAGGGCATATGAGTATCCAGACCTGCTTGGCGACAATTTGACGTGGTCCAAGGCCACGATCTCCAAGGGACGAGTCGTCCGGATAGGCTGCAGGGGTGCCTTCTGACTACCGTAGTCCTTTCGTCTGAGACCACAGGGTCCACAGTTCCGACACCACCTCTCGATGGAGCTGCGCATTCCTACCCAGTAGAACCGGCACCTCAACAGAGTCTCCAGCTTTCTCCAGCCAAAGTGTCCCGCTTGATCGTGGTAGGCTTCTAACACCATTTGGACGTCTGCCTTGGGGACCACTATCTGCCATACCATCTCATGGGTCCTGGGGTTGACGTATCTCCTGCACAACTTCTCACGGTATAGGAACAACCGGCTTCTCTCATTCCACAGGAGCTTTGCTGACATAGGTGCATCTTTTTCCAAGGAGGAACCTTCCTGTCTTAACAACTCCTTGATACGGCTGACCACTGGATCGCTGTCCTGAGTCTCTTTCCAGCTGTGATGGGGTAAGGGATTTAACGTTGCACCATACTGCTTTCTGTGGACACGCTGCTCATGGATTATCCCATTTCGATGGAACGCAGGTAGCTCAATTTCTTCCAGGTCGTCCGATTCTTCTTCCGTGTCAGATTCATGCGGCATTCGGGACAATGCGTCGGCGTTAGCATTCTTACGGCCTGCCCGGTACTTGATGGTAAACTGATAATTTGACAACCGAGCCATCCAACGCTGCTCTATGGCTCCCAGCTTGGCTGTTTCCAGGTGCGTTAACGGGTTGTTGTCTGTGTACGCCGTGAACTTGTTGGAGGCAAGGTAGTGCTTAAATCTTTCAGTAATGGCCCAGACCAGCGCCAGAAACTCCAGCTTGAAGCTGCTATAATTTTCCGGATTCCTCTCAGTTGGCCTGAGTTTTCTGCTGGCATA
The DNA here is from genome assembly GCA_033576555.1 of Oophaga sylvatica. Classification (NCBI taxonomy): domain Eukaryota; kingdom Metazoa; phylum Chordata; class Amphibia; order Anura; family Dendrobatidae; genus Oophaga; species Oophaga sylvatica. The sequence continues at coordinate 22,689 of JARQOD010004929.1, forward strand.
TGCAATGACTTTTTCTTGGCCATTCTGCTTCTGACTGAGAACTGCTCCCAAGCCTTCATTGCTGGCATCGGCGTACAGCAGGAACGGTTGGCTGTAATCAGGATAGGCCAAGATTTCATCACCTGTAAGAATCTCTTTCATCTTTTGGAATGCTTCAGCCTGTTCCTTACCCCAATTAAAGGGAGGGTTTCTGCTCTTTAGGGATTGTCCTACTAGGAGGTCCTGTAGAGGCGCTGCCTTCTTCGTGTAATCTTTCACGAACCTCCTATAGTAACCCGTTAATCCCAGGAACTGTCGCACTTCCTTGAGGTTCTTCGGCTCCGGCCATTTCTGGATGGCGGTGACTTTCTCTGGGTCCGGCGCTACTCCCTCTGAACTGACGATGTGCCCCAAGTATTGTACCTTCTGTTTGAGTAGATGGCATTTTGAGGGTTTCAACTTCATCCCGTACCTGGACAGGGACTCGAATACTTCTGCCAGGTGCTTCAGATGGTCCTCATATGTCTTGGAATACACGATGACGTCGTCTAGGTATAGCAGCACGGTTTCAAAATTGAGATGTCCCAGGCAGTTCTCCATCACTTTCTGAAATGTTCCCGGGGCACTGCTGAGCCCAAACGGCATTCTGTCGAACTCACAGAGCCCCATTGGGGTGGTGAAAGCCGTTTTCTCACGATCCTCCTCAGCCACAGCCACTTGCCAGTACCCACTAGTCAGATCAAGGGTAGAAAAGTAGTTAGCCGTTTTCAGAGCAGCTAAGGACTCCTCAATTCGTGGCAATGGGTAAGCATCTTTATGTGTTATGCGATTCACTTGCCTATAGTCCACACACATTCTCATACTACCATCTTTCTTTTTAACCAGAACTAGAGGGGCTGCCCAGGGGCTACAACTATCCCTTATCACCCCGGCTTCCTTCATATCATGTAACATTTCCTTAGCTTTCTGATAGTGGGCTGGAGGTATAGGCCTGTACCGCTCTTTGATGGGAGGATGACCACCTGTAGGGATATGATGCTGTACTCCCTTAATGGCCCCAAAGTCGAGGGGGTGTTTACTAAACACTTGTGCGTACTCTTGTACCACCCGTAATACCCCTTGTTTCTGGTGGGCGGGAGTGGTGTCTGTCCCGACATGGAGTTGCTGACACCAATCCGCCACCTGAGTTGCCGGGTCATTATCCTCCACTAGTTGGCGGGAGGCTAAGGACTCAGTCGGGAGAATAGAATTATTATCTACGGCATGTAATTTAGCAACTGTTGCATAACGGGGTAAATTTACTTCGTCATCTCCCCAGTTGAGAAGCCGTACCGGTACTCTCCCATTTATCACTTCCACTACCCCCCTCGCTGTCATGAGTGTGGGTCTATGTTCTGAACGATGGGGTTCTACTACTGCTTGGTAGTTCTGTCCTCTCAGACCTATAGCTGCCCTACCCCATATTATCATTTCACTCATTGGAGGTATCACAATAGGATTCGAGTCGGTGACCCGTACATTACCAATCTCGCCGTCTGTAAACTTCGCTTGCTGCTGACACATCAGGGCCCGGATCTCTCTCTGGATCATTCCCTTCTGCCTTGGTCGGGCAGTCTCAGCGAGCTGTTGGAGTAGAAACACAACTTCTCCCAGACAGTTACTGATAATGTTAGTACCCAAAATTATATTTAAACCGTTCTCTTCATTTACAGTCTTTACTACTAGAAGCCCCTGGTCTTTCAACTCCTCTCTGCCCACTTTCACATCCACACTTTTGGTCCCGAGTACTTCCACAGGGAGACCATTAGAAGCATACACGGTAAAGTCAGGGCTCGGGGGTTGAAGACTATCCATAGACCAGAACTTCGTATATAGGACATCAGGTATTATGGTCACCTGAGACCCAGTATCTAGCAACGCCGGGACTGCAATCCCGTCCAGAATGATGGACAGGTAGGGTCGTCCACCCACGAACCTGCGGTTCCAATCTAAGGGGCCTGACGAGTCTCCACCTGGGTGTTGGCCCTCGAACCCAGGTTCTGCCCGTTTAAAGGACACTGTGTAGACATATGACCTTTCCGGTTGCAGCGGTAACAGATGATCTCCCGGCGAGGAGGGTGCTGATCAGGGGTCGCTCCTGGGGGTGGCGTTGTCCTCCTCCGGTGGGGCGACGTCCTCCTTCTCCTCCGGTTCATCCATGGGACATCCTCCGGGCAGTCGGCTAATAAGATCTTTCCTTCTTCCTCTTTCCGCAGCTGCAGGGCACTCATCACAGCAGCCAGATTTTTAGTCAACTGGCGCACTTCCGAGCGCAGACAGTCCAGTTCACTAGGGGGCGTCACCTGCGTTTTGGCTTCTGCCGCTAGCGGGGAAAAGGTGGTTACTGCCAGTTCCAGAGTGACTTCACCCTGGTGATGTTGGGTTGCCACTTCAGGTTTGCCCAGGGGTCGCAGTCCTTTTATTGCCATGTCCTTTAGGGCATCAAAGGTGGCATCTGGATGATCTAAAGACCACCAATTTACAGTTCTGCGTTCCGATTGGGACCTCAGTCCTTGCACAAATTGTTCTTTCAGCATCTTACTCTCATCAATGACACTTATGGTATTAACCTGCTTGAGGGCTCTCAGGGCCCCTTGTAGTCGGCAGGCATAGTCCCTTATACTGTCACTTGGTTGCTGTGAACAGTTGTAGAATGCCATCCGGAGATCTGTTTCGGTGCGATCTTCAAAAATGGCCTGTAACTTTAAGAGGATCGCAGGCACCAACTCTTGGTCCGTGGTAGCCCAAGTCTCCACTTCTCTCTCAGCAGCGCCAGTTAGCTGCCCTATTAATACTGCAGCTTTTTGCCTCTCAGACATGGAGTACATTTCCAGGACACTGCATATCTTCCGTTTGAATCCTGCTAAAGTGCCTGGCTCGCCGCTGTACTGGGGAAGCCATTTCGCCCCAGGCATATATGGGAGCGTTAGTGGCATGAGCGGGACTACCGGGCCGGGTGCTGGGCCTGCGCCCCCATCCGGCGCTACAATGCCACGCGGTGCGGGGTCGGGGCCTCCGGCTGGGGCCGCACCATCGGCCGGTTGTTGCGACATATTAGTGCCCCCTTGGTTAATCGGGGCCTACCGTTTCCAGAAGCTGCTGCTCCACCAGCACAGCGATGGGGACAGGACCTTCGTCGCAGGCGCTCTGATGTCAGAGCGTTCACTTCCTGTCGCAGGACCTGCCGCTGAGTCAGAGCCGGGGGCGTGTCCGAGACTCTGCGCGCTTTTCAGGTATGCCCACCTTCTTCTCCAGCGCCTCAGGGCGCGAATATGGCGGCAAATATGGCGGTATTTGGCGCCAAAAGCACAAACAGTCTTTTTCACCAAAACACTCCACAGGCACACAGGGCTCGCAATGCTGCAAGTTTCGGATCCTGTTCGTGACGCCAAGTTTTGTGCTGACCCGCCACCACAATTGTGGATTACCAGGGCTATGGGGTACTCAGAGCCGAGCCCATGGAAGTCTATGGGGGTTGTCACTGGTAGCGGTGGCTCGGTCTGTGGCCCTGGCGGTCAGGGCGATGATGGGGGAATTATTTACAGGGGATTTGGTAGATAACAGTTCGTGACGCCACCTGTAGTTGTCTAGTCACTAAGACCAGCGCTGCTGAATAGAACTCTGAGGGGATGTTATAGCAGCTAGGTGTTGGGTCCCCCACAGGTGGGACTGTCCCTCTGAGTCTATGGTTAGGGTGCAGTTAAATGAATCAGTCTCACACCATCCAGCGTCTTTCCACACCTTTTACTTGTCAGATGTTTAGGCAGGTCCCAGGGAGCTGGTCGGGGTGGAGAATGCACGTCTAGGTAACAGCTGAGCAGGTTAGAGGCCTCCTTAACTTCCAATATGTAGGTGAGTCCAACTTGTATGAAGCGTAGTTAACTCCAAATACTCCAGCTAACTCTATAGCTGTACTGCCCGGCCGGCTTTGTGATGGAGCCTTCTAAATGGTGAAACTAAGTCCTTACTTTTGTCAAGCGCTTAACTCAAAGTCCTTGTTTCCCTGACTCCGGTTACGTACCGACACTAAGGCTTGCTCCTGCGACTTATAGTCCAGCGAGACTCTGGTTTTCTCGTTACTATGCCTGAAACAATAGCAACTCCTCGGTCCCCAGTGACCGGATAATTGGTGCAGGTAATTCACTACCTAAGGCACTGCTCTGTCGTCTCCACTGTGCCCTTCGCCCTGCTTCTGCTCTTAACATAGCACTGCAGCGTGGATGTAGAAAGTCAATTTTTCCTTTGAGCTCAATGAGCAGCTCGTAGTATCCTCTAAGTCCAGGCTGGTAAAGAGGTAGCTCTGACTAGGCTAGGATGAACTGGCTCACCCGTACTAGCCTCCACTTCTTGGTCAGATGAGCTACTCTGGCACTCAACTCTCACAGAGCTCTAACAGGAACTCAACTCTCTGCACTGTCCTAAGACAGGAACCTCCCCCTACGCAGGCTGCGTGACACTACTTTATACCCCTAGTGGGTGTGTCTAAAGTGTGAATGAATGATGTAAAGCTTTAACTGTTACCTTTCTGTGCAGACTCCAGGATTTTATGTGTGCCTTACAAAGCTGGGCTACACACATGTAATGGCGGTTAGACAAGAAGAAGCACGGACACAGACAGAAAATAGAATGAGCAAACGCTGAGGCCCAATCTGTCTAGACAGAAAAGTACAGGAAAGGATTCTTACTGCAATCCAAAAAAAAACCTAAAAAATACCAACTCTTCTGATTGCAAAAACACCTGACATCACACGATCTCACCACCTAAATCAGAACTCTGGTGTAACAAAACTAAGCCGCAGCCACTGAAAAAACAGGAAAAAACAAATGAACAAATAACAGTGGCTACAGATAAACTGAGAGGAGCACAGGCCCCAGAAGGGGACCTGGCTGACCTCCACAAAAGTGCAGAGAACTATGCAAAAAGCAAGCACAAAAATAAAAGCAGAAAATATCTTATCTGAAAGCAGAAGATGCAGGCAAGACTCAGCAAACTTCCAAATGAACCAGGAACCACAACTGAGACAAGAACAATTGATCACCGGCAACCATCATGGGAGGGAACCTCCCTTATATCAGACCAGTCAGTGATCCCAGATTGCGATTCCTCACTGAAAGGTTCAGTACTGTCTGTAACCACCAGAGGGAGCCTCTGCTCAGGAACCATCTCTAGCACATTCATAACACTCACCCCCCATTCCTGGTATGCATGGTCCCCTCCCTCCCAATCCTGGTATTCAAGGTTCCCTCACCCCCCTATCTTGGTATGCATGGTCTCCTCACCCCCCAATCCTGGTATGCATGGTCCCCTCCCCCAATATCCTGGAATGCATGGTCCCCTCACCCCTCAATCCTGGAATGCATGGTCCCCTCATCCCCAATCCTGGTATGCATGGTCTCCTCCCCCCAATCCTGAAATGCATGGTCCCCTCACCCCCAATCTTGGTATGCATGGTCCCCTCCCCCCAATCCTGGAATGCATGGTCCCCTCAGCCCCTAATCCTGGTATGCAGGGTGCCCTCAACCCCCAATCCTGGTATGCATGGTCCCCTCCACCGCAATCCTGGAATGCACGGTCCCCTCACCCCCCAATACCGGTATGCATGGTGCCCTCACCCCCCAATCCTGGTATGCATGGTACCCTCACCCCCCAATCCTAGTATGCATGGTTCCCTCCCCCCAATCCTGGAATGCATGGTCCCCTCACCCCCCCAATCTTGGTATGCATGGTGCACTCACCCCCCAATTCTGGTATGCATGGTCCCCCCTAATCCCTATCGTAGGATTTATGGTACCCCCTCACCCACCAATTCTGGTATGCATGGTCCCCTCATCCCCAATACTGGAATGCATGGTACCCTCCCCCCAATCCTGGAATGCATTGTCCCCTCACCCCCCAATCCTGGCATGCATGGTCCCCTCACCCCCAATCCTGGAATGCATGGTCCCCTCACCCCCAATCCTGGTATGCATGGGCCCCTCTCTTCAATTTTGTTATGCATGGTGCCTTTTCCATCCCAATCCTGATATGCATGGTCCCATCAACCCCCAATCCTGGTATGCATGGTCCCCTCACCCCTCAATCCTGGAATGCATGGTCCCTCCACCCCCCAATCCTGGTATGCATAGTCTCCTCCCCCCAATCCTGGTATGCATGGTCCCCTCCCCCCAATCCTGGAATGAATGGTCTCCTCATCCCCTAATCCTGGTATGCATGGTGCCCTCAACTCCCAATCCTGGTATGCATGGTCCCCTCCCCCCCAATCCTGGTATGCATGGTACTCCCTCATCCCTATCCTGGTATGCATGGTACCTGCTCATCCATATCCTGGTATTCATGGTTCCCTCACACCCCAATCCTGGTATGCATGGTCCCCTACCCCCAATCCTGAAATGCATGGTCCCCTCACCCCTCAATCCTGTAATGCATGGTCCCCTCACCCCCCAATCCTGGTATGCATTGTCCCCTCCCCCCAATCCTGGAATGCATGCTCCCCTCACCCCCCAATCCTGGTATGCATGGTCCCCTTTCCCCAATCCAGGAATGCATGGTCCCCTCACCCCCAATTCTGGTATGCATGGTGCCCTCACCCCCTAATACTGGTATGCATGGTTCCCTCCCCCAATCCTGGAATGCATGGTCCCCTCACCCCCCAATCCCAGTATGCATGGTGCCCTCACCCCCAATCCTGGTATGCATGGTCCCCTCACCCCCATTCCTGGCATGCATGGTTCCCTCCCCAATCTTGGAATGCATGGTCCCCTCACCCTCCAATCTCGGTATGCATGGTGCACTCACCCCCAATCCTGGTATGCATAGTCCCCCATCATCCCTATTGTAGGATGTATGGTACTCCTCACCCTCCAATTCTGGTATGCATGGTCCCCTCATCCCCAATCCTGGTATGCATGGTACCCTCCCCCAATCCTGGAATGCATGGTCCTCACCCAATCCTGGTATGCATGATCCCCTCACCCCCCAATCCTGGTATGCATGGTCCCCTCACCCCCCAATCCTGGTATGCATGGTCCCCTCCCCCCCAATCCTGGAATGCATGGTCCCCTCACCCCTCAATCCTGGAATGCATGGTCCCCTCATCCCCAATCCTGGTATGCATGGTCTCCTCCCCCCAATCCTGAAATGCATGGTCCCCTCACCCCCAATCTTGGTATGCATGGTCCCCTCCCCCCAATCCTGGAATGCATGGTCCCCTCAGCCCCTAATCCTGGTATGCAGGGTGCCCTCAACCCCCAATCCTGGTATGCATGGTCCCCTCCACCGCAATCCTGGAATGCACGGTCCCCTCACCCCCCAATACCGGTATGCATGGTGCCCTCACCCCCCAATCCTGGTATGCATGGTACCCTCACCCCCCAATCCTAGTATGCATGGTTCCCTCCCCCCAATCCTGGAATGCATGGTCCCCTCACCCCCCCAATCTTGGTATGCATGGTGCACTCACCCCCCAATTCTGGTATGCATGGTCCCCCCTAATCCCTATCGTAGGATTTATGGTACCCCCTCACCCACCAATTCTGGTATGCATGGTCCCCTCATCCCCAATACTGGAATGCATAGTACCCTCCCCCCAATCCTGGAATGCATTGTCCCCTCACCCCCCAATCCTGGCATGCATGGTCCCCTCACCCCCCAATCCTGGAATGCATGGTCCCCTCACCCCCCAATCCTGGTATGCATGGGCCCCTCTCTTCAATTTTGTTATGCATGGTGCCTTTTTCCATCCCAATCCTGATATGCATGGTCCCATCAACCCCCAATCCTGGTATGCATGGTCCCCTCACCCCTCAATCCTGGAATGCATGGTCCCTCCACCCCCCAATCCTGGTATGCATAGTCTCCTCCCCCAATCCTGGTATGCATGGTCCCCTCCCCCCAATCCTGGAATGAATGGTCTCCTCATCCCCTAATCCTGGTATGCATGGTGCCCTCAACTCCCAATCCTGGTATGCATGGTCCCCTCCCCCCCAATCCTGGTATGCATGGTACTCCCTCATCCCATATCCTGGTATGCATGGTACCTGCTCATCCATATCCTGGTATTCATGGTTCCCTCACACCCCAATCCTGGTATGCATGGTCCCCTACCCCCAATCCTGAAATGCATGGTCCCCTCACCCCTCAATCCTGTAATGCATGGTCCCCTCACCCCCCAATCCTGGTATGCATTGTCCCCTCCCCCCAATCCTGGAATGCATGCTCCCCTCACCCCCCAATCCTGGTATGCATGGTCCCCTTTCCCCAATCCAGGAATGCATGGTCCCCTCACCCCCAATTCTGGTATGCATGGTGCCCTCACCCCCTAATACTGGTATGCATGGTTCCCTCCCCCAATCCTGGAATGCATGGTCCCCTCACCCCCCAATCCCAGTATGCATGGTGCCCTCACCCCCAATCCTGGTATGCATGGTCCCCTCACCCCCCATTCCTGGCATGCATGGTTCCCTCCCCAATCTTGGAATGCATGGTCCCCTCACCCTCCAATCTCGGTATGCATGGTGCACTCACCCCCCAATCCTGGTATGCATAGTCCCCCATCATCCCTATTGTAGGATGTATGGTACTCCTCACCCTCCAATTCTGGTATGCATGGTCCCCTCATCCCCAATCCTGGTATGCATGGTACCCTCCCCCAATCCTGGAATGCATGGTCCTCACCCAATCCTGGTATGCATGATCCCCTCACCCCCCAATCCTGGTATGCATGGTCCCCTCACCCCCCAATCCTGGTATGCATGGTCCCCTCCCCCCCAATCCTGGAATGCATGGTCCCCTCACCCCTCAATCCTGGAATGCATGGTCCCCTCATCCCCAATCCTGGTATGCATGGTCTCCTCCCCCCAATCCTGAAATGCATGGTCCCCTCACCCCCAATCTTGGTATGCATGGTCCCCTCCCCCCAATCCTGGAATGCATGGTCCCCTCAGCCCCTAATCCTGGTATGCAGGGTGCCCTCAACCCCCAATCCTGGTATGCATGGTCCCCTCCACCGCAATCCTGGAATGCACGGTCCCCTCACCCCCCAATACCGGTATGCATGGTGCCCTCACCCCCCAATCCTGGTATGCATGGTACCCTCACCCCCCAATCCTAGTATGCATGGTTCCCTCCCCCCAATCCTGGAATGCATGGTCCCCTCACCCCCCCAATCTTGGTATGCATGGTGCACTCACCCCCCAATTCTGGTATGCATGGTCCCCCCTAATCCCTATCGTAGGATTTATGGTACCCCCTCACCCACCAATTCTGGTATGCATGGTCCCCTCATCCCCAATACTGGAATGCATAGTACCCTCCCCCCAATCCTGGAATGCATTGTCCCCTCACCCCCCAATCCTGGCATGCATGGTCCCCTCACCCCCCAATCCTGGAATGCATGGTCCCCTCACCCCCCAATCCTGGTATGCATGGGCCCCTCTCTTCAATTTTGTTATGCATGGTGCCTTTTCCATCCCAATCCTGATATGCATGGTCCCATCAACCCCCAATCCTGGTATGCATGGTCCCCTCACCCCTCAATCCTGGAATGCATGGTCCCTCCACCCCCCAATCCTGGTATGCATAGTCTCCTCCCCCCAATCCTGGTATGCATGGTCCCCTCCCCCCAATCCTGGAATGAATGGTCTCCTCATCCCCTAATCCTGGTATGCATGGTGCCCTCAACTCCCAATCCTGGTATGCATGGTCCCCTCCCCCCCAATCCTGGTATGCATGGTACTCCCTCATCCCTATCCTGGTATGCATGGTACCTGCTCATCCATATCCTGGTATTCATGGTTCCCTCACACCCCAATCCTGGTATGCATGGTCCCCTACCCCCAATCCTGAAATGCATGGTCCCCTCACCCCTCAATCCTGTAATGCATGGTCCCCTCACCCCCCAATCCTGGTATGCATTGTCCCCTCCCCCCAATCCTGGAATGCATGCTCCCCTCACCCCCCAATCCTGGTATGCATGGTCCCCTTTCCCCAATCCAGGAATGCATGGTCCCCTCACCCCCAATTCTGGTATGCATGGTGCCCTCACCCCCTAATACTGGTATGCATGGTTCCCTCCCCCAATCCTGGAATGCATGGTCCCCTCACCCCCCAATCCCAGTATGCATGGTGCCCTCACCCCCAATCCTGGTATGCATGGTCCCCTCACCCCCCATTCCTGGCATGCATGGTTCCCTCCCCAATCTTGGAATGCATGGTCCCCTCACCCTCCAATCTCGGTATGCATGGTGCACTCACCCCCCAATCCTGGTATGCATAGTCCCCCATCATCCCTATTGTAGGATGTATGGTACTCCTCACCCTCCAATTCTGGTATGCATGGTCCCCTCATCCCCAATCCTGGTATGCATGGTACCCTCCCCCAATCCTGGAATGCATGGTCCTCACCCAATCCTGGTATGCATGATCCCCTCACCCCCAATCCTGGTATGCATGGTCCCCTCACCCCCCAATCCTGGTATGCATGGTCCCCTCCCCCCCAATCCTGGAATGCATGGTCCCCTCACCCCCCAATCCTGGTGTGCATGGTCCCCTCCCCCCAATCCTGTAATGCAAGGTCCTCTTACCCCCAATCCCGGTGTGCATGGTGCCCTTACTCCCCAACCCTGGTATGTATGGTCCCCTCACTCCCCAATCCTGGTATGCATGGTCCCCTCCCCTTCAATCCTGGTATGCATGGTGCCCTCACCCCCCCCCAATCCTGGTATGCATGGTTCCCTCATCCCCCCAATCCTGGTATGCATGGTCCCCTCACCCCCAAATCCTGGTATGCATGGTCCCCTCCCCCCAATCCTGGAATGCATATTCCCCTCACCCCCTAATCCTGGTATGCATGGTGCCCTCACCCCCTAATACTGGTATGCATGGTCCCCCCAATCCTGGTATGCATGGTCCCCTCCCCCAATCCTGGAATGCATGGTCCCCTCACCCCCCAATCCTGGTATGCATGGTCCCCTCACCCCCCAATCCTGGTATGCATGGTCCCCTCCCCCCCAATCCTGGAATGCATGGTCCCCTCACCCCCCAATCCTGGTGTGCATGGTCCCCTCCCCCCAATCCTGTAATGCAAGGTCCTCTTACCCCCAATCCCGGTGTGCATGGTGCCCTTACTCCCCAATCCTGGTATGTATGGTCCCCTCACTCCCCAATCCTGGTATGCATGGTCCCCTCCCCTTCAATCCTGGTATGCATGGTGCCCTCACCCCCCCCAATCCTGGTATGCATGGTTCCCTCACCCCCCCAATCCTGGTATGCATGGTCCCCTCACCCCCAAATCCTGGTATGCATGGTCCCCTCCCCCCAATCCTGGAATGCATATTCCCCTCACCCCCTAATCCTGGTATGCATGGTGCCCTCACCCCCTAATACTGGTATGCATGGTCCCCCCAATCCTGGTATGCATGGTCCCCTCCCCCAATCCTGGAATGCATGGTCCCCTCACCCCCCAATCTGTTATGTTTCGGTAGCTGAGGAGGACAGGAACAACAGCAGGGCAGCCGAACACCTGAGATGTTGGTAACTGATGGGTTGCAGATTCCTAAACTAAAGACACAACTAGAGGTAGCCGTGGAGCGTTCCTACGTTGATCCTAGACGCCTCGTCACAGCCTGAGAGATAACTACACCTAAAGGCAGAAATATGAAAGCTATCTGCCCCGGAGCAGATCCCCAAAGAAAATAGGAAGCCCCCAAACATATAATGGCGGTTAGACAAGATGAAAATACAAACATAGGCAGAAAATAGACTGATCAAACGCTGGGGCCACAAGTTGACTAAAAAGGATAGGACAGGAGAGATTAATTTCTGCAACCCAGAAAACCCTACAAAAATCCAACAATTCTGATTACAAAAATACTGATATTACACGATCTCGACTCCCACTAAATCAGATCTCAGTGTGAACAAAAACCAGCAGCAGCCGCTGAAAAAACAGGAAAAAGCAAATGAGCAAATAACAGTGGCTGCAGAAAAACTGTGAGGAGCTCAGGCCCCAGGAGGAGACCTGGCTGACCTCCACAAAAGTGCAGAAAACAATGCAAAACACAAGCACAAAAAGAAAAGCAAAAAATATCTTATCTGAAAGCAGGAGATGCAGACAGGACTCCAGCAAACTTCCAAATGAACCAGGAACCACAATTGAGGCAAGAACAGTTGATCACCGGCAACCATCATGGGAGGGAACCTCCCTTACATCAGACCAGTCCGTGATTCCAGATTGCCACTCCTCGCTGAAAGGTTCAGTACTGTCTGTAACCACCAGAGGGAGCCTCTGCTCAGAAACCATCTCTAGCACATTCATAACACCAATCCCAGTATGCATGGTACCCTCACCCCCCAATCCTGGTATGCATGTTCCCCTCACCCCCCATTCCTGGTATGCATGGTCCCCTCCCTCCCAATCCTGGAATGCATGCTCCCCTCACCCCCCAATCTCGGTATGCATGGTACACTCACCCCCCAATCTTGGTATGCATGGTCCCTCATCATCCCTATCGTAGGATGTATGGTACCCCTCACCCCCAAAATCTGGTATGCATGGTCCCCTCATCCCAATCCTGGTATGCATGGTACCCTCCCCCCCAATCCTGGAATGCATGGTCCCCTCACCCAATCCTGGTATGCGTGGTCCCCTCACCCCCAAATCCTGATATGCATGGTCCCCTCACCCCAATCCTGGTATGCATGGTCCCCTCCCCCCAATCCTGGAATGCATGGTCCTCTCACCCCCAATCCCAGTGTGTATGGTGCCCTCACCCCCCAATCCTGGTATGCATAGTCCCCTGACCCCCCAATCCTGGTATTCATGGTCCCCTCCCCCTCAATCCTGGTATGCATGGTGCCCTCACCCCCCCAATCCTGGTATGCATGGTCCTTTCACCCCCCCCAATCCTGGTATGCATGTTCCCCTCACCCCCAATCCTGGTATGCATGTTCTCCTCCCCCCAATCCTGGAATGCATGGTCTCCTCACCCCCCAATCCTGGTATGCATGGTCCCCTCCCCCCAATCCTGGAATGCATGGTCCCCTCACCCCCTAATCCTGATATGCATGGTGCCCTCACCCCCAATCCTGGTATGCATGGTCCTCTCCCCCCCAATCCTGGTATGCATGGTCCCCTCCCCCAATCCTGGAATGCATGGTCCCCTCACCCCCCAATCCCGGTATGGTGCATGGTCCACCCCCTCAATCCTGGAATGCATGGTCCCCTCACCCCCCAATCTCAGTATGCATGGTGCCCTCACCCCCCCAATCCTGGTATGCATAGTCCCCCCTCATCCCTATTATAGGATGTATGGTATCCCTCACCCCCCAATTCTGATATGCATGGTCCCCTCATCCCCAATCCTGGTATGCATGGTCCCCTCCCCCCAATCCTGGAATGCATGGTCCCCTCACCCCCCAATCCTGGTATGCATGGTCCCCTCACCCCCCAATCCTTGCATGTATAGTCCCCCTCATCCCTATCGTAGGATGTATGGTACCCCCTCACCTCCTAATCCTGGTATGCATGGTCCCCTCATCCCCAATCCTGGTGTGCATGGTACCCCTCACCCCCTATCCTGGTATGCATGGTACCCCTCACCCCCCAATCCTGGTATGCATGGTCCCCTCATCCCCTTTCCTTGTATGCATGGTCCTCTCACCCCCCTTTCCTGGTATGCATGGTCCCCTCACCACCCTATCCTGGTATGCATGGTCCCCTCACCCCCCATTCCTGGTATGCATGGTACTCTCACTTATGCATGGTCCCCTCACCCCCAATCCTGGTATGCATGGTCCCTCACCCCCAATCCTGATATGTATGGTCCCCTCACCCCCAATCCTGATATGCATGGTTCCTTCACCCCCCAATCCTGATATGCATGATTTCCTCACTCCCCCAATCCTGGAATGCATGGTACCCTCATTCCCCAATCCTGGTGTGTATGGTCCCCTCACCCCCCAATCCTGGAATGCATGGTCCCCTCAGCCTCAATCCTGGTATGCATGGTCCCCTCACCCCCTCAATCCTGGTGTGCATGGTCCCCTCACCCCCCAATCCTGGTGTGCATGGTCCCCTCACCCCCCAATCCTGGTATGCATGGTCCCCTCACCCCCCAATCCTGGTGTGCATGGTCCCCTCACCCCCCAATTATGGTGTGCATGGTCCCCTCACCCCCCAATCCTGGTTTGCATGGTCCCCTCACCCCCTATCCTGATATGCATGGTGCCCTCACCCCCCAATTCTGATATGCATGGTCCCCTCACTCCCCAATCCTGGTATGCATGATCCCCCTCATCCCTATCATAGGATGTATGGTACCCCCCACCCCCCAATTTATGGTATGCATGGTCTCATCCCCAATCCTGGTATGCATGGTACCCCTCACCCCCCTATCCTGGTATGCATGGTACCCCTTATCCCCCAATCCAGGTATGCAGGGTCCTCTCACCCCCATCCTGGTATGCATGGTCCCTCCATCTCCCTATCCTGGTATGCATGGTCCCCTCACCCCTAACCTCGTATGCATGCTACCTCTCACCCCCTATCCTGATATGCATGGTCCCCTCACTCCATCATCCTGATATAAATGGTCCCCTCACCCTCCTATCCTGGTATACATGGTCCTCTCACCCCCTATCCTGATATGCATGGTAACCTCACCCCCTATCCTGATATGCATGGTCCCTCACCCCCCCATCCTGATATGCATGGTCCCCTCACCCCCTATCCTGATATGCATGGTCCCCTCACCCCCCTATCCTGATATGCATGGTCCCCTCACCCCCCTATCCTGATATGCATGGTCCCCTCCCCCCAATACTGGAATGCATGGTCCTCACCCTCTTATTCTGAAATGCATGGTCTCCTCACCCACCTATCCTCGTATGCATGCTACCCCTCACCTCCTATCCTGATATGCATGCTACCCCTCACCCCCTTATCCTGATATGCACGGTCCCCTCACCCTTATTAAAGTGCACACATACAAAAAAAACCCATTTATACTCACCTTTCTTCCCTGTGCTCCAGCGCTGTCCCGTTCTTCTGGAGGCTGGGGGAGGAGTGTGGCACCGGAGTACGCGCATGCGCATACCGCGCTGTCCGGGCCATATTGCTGAAGACACACTGCAAATGTGTCTTCAGTAAAATGGCGCCGGATAGCGCTATGCACATGCGCGATTCCGACGCCGCTCTCCGGCAAGAGAAGCGCCGCGGCAATGCTCCTCCTGGTCAGGTAAGTATGTAAGTATGGCGCCGGAGATCACTGTATGCATTCAGTGTCTACGCATACCGCGATCTCCGGCGCCATGAACAGTCCTCACTGCTGGATGTCGTCTTCTGTCTGGAGCCAGACTGCGCAGGCGCGTTGCGCTTGCGCAGTCTATAAAGGCTTCGGACAGAGTGACGCTCCTAGCGTTATATTATAGATAAGTGAGGACACTATGCAATAATACAATGACCCTTTTATATCATGAGTTTGCACAATCTGTCCATTTTCATGCAAGCTATCCTAGCCACAGACTGACACAATAGAGTTTTATGATACATGATTTGATGCAATGTACAGTCATGGCCAAAAGTTTTGAGAATGACACAAATATTATATTTTCACATGATCTGCTGCCCTCTGGTTTTTATGTGTGTTTGACAGATGTTTTTATCACAGACAGAAATATAATAATTGCAAACATATGAGTAACAAAAGCTTATATTGACAGTTAGAATGAGTTAATGCAGCAAGTCAATATTTGCAGTGTTGACACTTCTTCTTCAGGACCTCTGCAATTCTCCCTGGCATGCTCTCAATCAACTTCTGGACCAAATCCTGACTGATAGCAGTCCATTCTTGCACAATCAATGCTTTCATTTGTCAGAATTTTTAGATTTTTGTTTGTCCACCCGTCTCTTGATGATTGACCACAAGTTCTCAATGGGATTAAGATCTGGGGAGTTTCCAGGCCATGGACCCAAAATCTCTATGTTTTGTTCCCTGAGCCATTTAGTTATCACCTTTGCTTTATGGCAAGGTGCTCCATCATGCTGGAAAAGGCATTGTTGATCGCCAAACTGCTCTTGGAGGGTTGGGAGAAGTTGCTCTTGGAGGACATTCTGGTACCATTCTTTATTCATGGCTGTGTTTTTAGGCAAGACTGTGAGAGAGCCGATTCCCTTGGCTGAGAAGCAACCCCACACATGAATGGTTTCAGGATGCTTAACAGTTGGCATGAGACAAGACTGGTGGTAGCGCTCACCTTGTCTTCTCTGAATGAGGCGTTTTCCTGATGTCCCAAACAATCGAAAAGGGGATTCATCAGAGAAAATAACTTTACCCCAGTCCTCAGCAGTCCACTGCCTGTACCTTTTGCACAATACCAGTCTGTCCATGATGTTTTTTCTGGAGAGAAGTGGCTTCTTTGCTGCCCTCCTTGAGACCAGGCCTTGCTCCAAGAGTCTCCGCCTCACAGTGCGTGGAGATGCACTCACACCTGCCTGCTGCCATTCCTGAGCAAGCTCTGCACTGCTGGTAGCCCGATCCTGCAGCTGAAACACTTTTAAGAGACGGTCTTGGCGCTTGCTGGTCTTTCTTGGGCGCCCTGAAGCCTTTTTGGCAACAATGGAACCTCTCTCCTTGAAGTTCTTGATGATGCGATAGATTGTTGACTGAGGTGCAATCTTACTAGCTGCGATACTCTTCCCTGATAGGCCATTTTTGTGCATTGCAATGATGACTGCACGTGCTTCTTTAGAGATAACCATGGCTAACAGAAGAGAAACAATGATGTCTGTTATGTTTCGGCAGCTGAGGAGTGCAGGCAAAAAAGGCAATACACCAGAGCAGTTGGAATCTATGAGATTGCAGTACCCTGACTAACCACCACAACTAGAGGCAGCCGTGGAGCGTTCCTACGTTGGTCCTAGATGCCTCGTCACAGCCTGAGAAACTAACTACACCTAAAGATAGAAATAGGAAAGCTATCTGCCCCGGAGCAGAACCCCAAAGATAATAGAAAGCCCCCAAACATGTAACGGCGGTTAGACAAGACGAAATACTGACACAGAAAGAAAATAGTATGAGCAAACGCTGGGGCCCAAACTAACTAAATAGAAAAGGATAGGAAGGGTACTTACTGCAATCCCAGAAAACCCTGAAAAGCACCAACTCTACTAATTTCAAAAACACCTGAGATCACACGACCTCTTCCACCTAAATTAGTTCTCTGGTGTAACAAAATCAAAACAGCAGCCACTGAAAAAACTGGAAAAAGCAAAAGTACAAACATCAGTGGCTGAACTAAACTGAGAGGGCAAAAGCCCCCGAAGGGGACCCTGAAGGCCCCCACAGAAGTGCAGGACAAAATGCAAAAATATAGCACAAAAAACAAAAAGAAGAAAATGTCTTATCTGTTAGCAGGAGATGCAGACACGACACAGCAGGCTACAAGGGAAACAGGAATGAAGGATTCAGACCAGAACAATTGATCACCGGCAACCCTGATGGGAAGGTGACTCCCTTATATAAGACCAGTCAGTAACACCTGATTCCCAGTCCTCACAATCTTCACTGGACAGACCAGCACCGCTTGTAACCACCAGAGGAAGCCTCTGCTCAGAACTCATCTCAAACCCATTCACAACAGTACCCCCCCTTGAGGAGGGGTCACCGAACCCTCATTTGAGCAACCAGGTCGGTCAGGATGAGTTCTATGATACGCACGGATAAGTCTCCTAGCATGGATGTCCGAAGCAAACACCCAAGAATTGTCTTCCTGACCATAACCTCTCCATTTAACAAAATACTGGAGTTTCCGTCTAGAAAAACGAGAATCTAATATTTTCTCAACCACATACTCCAGATTGCCCTCAACCAAAACAGGGTCAGGAGGCACAGCAGCAGGAACCACTGGCTCAACAAACCTCTTCAACAAGGACTTGTGGAACACGTTATGGATCTTAAATGTCCCTGGAAGAAGCAAACGAAAAGAAACAGGATTAATAATCTCCATGATCTTATAAGGTCCAATGAACCTAGGCTTAAATTTAGGAGATGCTACTCCATAGGAATATTCTTTGAGGACAACCAGACCAAGTCCCCCACTTTAAACCGAGGACCATCAGTCCTATGCCGGTTAGCAAACCGCTGGGCCTTCTCCTGAGAAGGGACAACCTCTCCACTACCTGGTCCCAAATCTGTTGCATACGCTCCACAACAGAGTCAACACCTGGACAGACAGAAGCCTCCGTCTGTCCTGAAGAAAATCGAGGGTGAAACCCAGAATTACAGAAAAACGGAGACATCAAAGTGGCAGAGCTAGCCCTATTATTAAGAGCAAACTCAGCCAAAGGCAAAAAAGAGACCCAGTCATCCTGATCAGCAGACACAAAGCATCTTAGATAAGTCTCCAATGTCTGTTTGTTCTCTCAGTTTGACCATTGGTCTGAGGATGAAATGCCGAGGAGAAAGACAATTGAACACCCAGTTTAGAACAAAAAGTCCTCCAAAATCTGGAAACAAACTGGACTCCTCTGTCAGACACAATGTTCTCAGGAATGCCGTGTAAACGAACCACGTGCTGAAGGAACAACGGCACCAATTCAGAGGAGGAAGGCAACTTAGGTAATGGCACAAGATGTATCATTTTGGAAAACCTATCACAAATTACCCAGATGGTGGTCATTCTCTGAGAAACAGGAAGGTCGGAAATGAAATCCATAGAGATATGGGTCCATGGTCTCTTGGGCACAGGCAATGGCATCAACAAACCACTAGAGCGAGAGCAAGGCTTGGACGAGAGCAAGTCCCGCAGGACTGCACAAATTCCCTGACATCACGAGACAAGGTAGGCCACCAAAAGGACCGACTAACCAAGTCTCTGGTACCAAAAATTCCGGGATGCCCAGCCAATGCGGAACAATGAATCTCAGACATCACACTCTTCTTCCACTGGTCCGGGACAAACAATTTTCCAACAGGGCAGCACTCGGGCCTATCCTCCTGACACCCCTCCAGAGCAAGTCTCAAATTGGGCGAGATGGCGGAAAGAACTACACCCTCTTTCAAAATAACAGAAGGATCAGATAACTCAGGAGAGTCCGCAAGGAAACTCCTCGAGAGGGCATCCGCCTTAACATTCTTAGTGCCAGGAAGAAAGGAAACCACAAAATTAAAACGTGTGAAAAACAAGGCCCACCTGGCCTGTCTAGGATTGAGTCGCTTGGCAGATTCCAGATAGACCAGATTCTTATGGTCCGTAAGGACCACCACCTGATGTTTGGCTCCCTCCAGCCAATGTCTCCACTCTTCAAAAGCCCACTTCATGGCCAATAACTCCCGATTACCCACGTCATAATTACGTTCAGTAGGAGAAAATTTTCGAGAGAAAAAGGCACAAGGGTTACTTTTAGAGGTCTCTGGATCTTTTTGGGACAAAACGGCACCTGCCCCAATTTCAGAGGCATCAACCTCCACCTGAAATGGCAGAGAAACATCAGGCTGCCGTAGAACAGGAGCAGAAGTGAATCTCTGCTTAAGTTCCTGAAATGCAGAGACTGCCTCAGGAGGCCAATTCACCACATCAGAACCCTTTCTGGTCAAATCAGTTAATGGTTTAACAATAACAGAGAAATTACCAATAAATTTACGATAAAAATTGGCAAAACCCAAAAATCTCTGAAGAGCCTTTAATGAAGTAGGTTGGACCCAATCACAGATGGCCTGAACCTTGACCGGGTCCATTTCAATAACAGATGGGGACAAAATGAATCCCAGAAATGAGATCCTCTGTACGCCAAAAAGACACTTTGATCCCTTCACATACAGAGCATTCTCTCTCAAAATCTGGAACACAGTTCGAACATGTTTCACATGAGAGTCCCAGTCATTAGAAAAAATCAAGATATCATCCAAATAAACAATCAGAAATTTGTCCACAAAATCCCTGAAAATGTCATTCATGAAGGACTGGAAGACGGAAGGAGCATTAGTGAGCCCAAAGGGCATCACTAGGTACTCAAAATGCCCTTCAGGGGTATTGAATGCCGTCTTCCATTCATCCCCGTGCTTAATGCGAATAAGGTTATACGCCCCCCTGAGGTCAAGCTTGGTAAACCAAGTAGCGTTTTTCACCCTGGAAAACAGGTCAGAAATCAAGGGTAACGGGTATTGATATTTCACAGTAATATTGTTCAAGAGACGATAATCAATACACGGCCTTAATGAACCATCCTTTTTGGCCACAAAGAAAAAACCGGCACCTAAGGGTGAAGAGGATGGTCTGATATGACCCTTCTCCAATGATTCCTTGATATAAGACCGCATAGCGTCATGTTCAGGTACAGACAAGTTAAAAAGGCGACCTTTAGGGAATTTACTACCCGGCACTAATTCAATAGCGCAGTCATAGCTCCTATGGGGAGGCAAGGATGCAGATTTACTTTCGCTAAACACATCAGAAAAATCAATCAAAAAGTCAGGAACATCCTGAGCCTGGGGGGAGGCAGAAAAAACAGGAGTGTTGGTATTAACACATTGGCAGCCCCAACTGGTTACAGACACAGATTTCCAATCCAAAACAGGATTATGAGACTGTAACCAAGGGAAACCCAGCACGATAATGTCATGCAGATTATACAGAACCAAAAATTTGCAGCACTCCTGGTGATCAGGTTCAACCCTCATTATCACCTGAGTAGAAAACTGGGGTTTATTCTCAGCCAAAGGGGTAGAATCGATCCCCAGTAGGGGAATAGACTTCTGTAGGGGTATCAAGGGAAACCCACAACGTTTAGCAAAATCATAATCCATCAGGTTAATAGCTGCTCCAGAATCAACGAAAGCCTGAGCAGAAAATGAGGACAGAGAGCATATCAGAGTGACAGTTAATAAAAACTTAGTCTGAATACTACCCAAGACAACTGAGCGTGCAAAACGTCTTCCCCGCTTAGGGCAGACTGAAATAGCATGAGAGGCATCACCACAGTAGAAACATAACCCATTGCGCTTTCGAAACTCATGACGCTGTGCCCCAGACACCACTCTATCACACTGCATGGGTTCAGAAGCTGGTTCACAAGGCAACACTATTCCACGCATACTTCTCCGCTCACGCAAACGTCTGTCAATTTGAATCGCTAATGACATAGAATCATTGAGACCGAGAGGACAGGGAATCCCACCATAACATCCTTTACATTATCTGACAGACCCTTCCGGAAAAGGGCTGCCAAAGCGTCGTCATTCCATTTGGTCAGGACTGCCCACCTACGGAATCTCTGACAGTATAACTCAGCGTCATCAAGCCCCTGATTTAATGCCAACAAGGCTTTTTCAGCTTGATCAGTGACATTAGGTTCATCGTATAATAACCCAAAGCCTGAAAAAATGCATCAACATCACTCAAAACAGGATCCCAGGTGTCAGGGAAAAAGCCCAATCCTGAGAATCGCCGCGCAGGAGAGAGATGATAATTTGAACCTGCTGCGCTGCGTTCCCTGAGGACTTAGATTTTAAGGCAAAAAACAATTTACAATTATTTTTGAAATTCTGAAACTTAGCTCGATCCCCTAAAAACAAATCTGGCATGGGAATCCTAGGTTCCACAACAGGCAACCCAGCAAGATAGATAGCAATACTCCGAACCTCAGCGGCAAGCTGATCCACACGGCCAGACAACTGTGCAAACTCCATTGAGAGAAAAGATCCTCCCCAGCACCCAGAGATACAGAGGGAAAAAAAAGCAACAAACAGAAAAATATCTCTGACAACTCTGACAACCTTTTTTCTTTCACAATATTTTTTCCCTTCTGTGAGTACCATACAATTTTCAACTTTTGGGCCGGTGATACTGTTATGTTTCGGCAGCTGAGGAGTGCAGGCAAAAAAGGCAATACACCAGAGCAGTTGGAATCTATGAGATTGCAGTACCCTGACTAACCACCACAACTAGAGGCAGCCGTGGAGCGTTCCTACGTTGGTCCTAGACGCCTCGTCACAGCCTGAGAAACTAACTACAGCTAAAGATAGAAATAGGAAAGCTATCTGCCCCGGAGCAGAACCCCAAAGATAATAGAAAGCCCCCAAACATGTAATGGCGGTTAGACAAGACGAAATACTGACACAGAAAGAAAATAGTATGAGCAAACGCTGGGGCCCAAACTAACTAAATAGAAAAGGATAGGAAGGGTACTTACTGCAATCCCAGAAAACCCTGAAAAGCACCAACTCTACTAATTTCAAAAACACCTGAGATCACACGACCTCTTCCACCTAAATTAGTTCTCTGGTGTAACAAAATCAAAACAGCAGCCACTGAAAAAAACTGGAAAAAGCAAAAGTACAAACATCAGTGGCTGAACTAAACTGAGAGGGCAAAAGCCCCGGAGGGGACCCTGAAGGCCCCCACGAAGTGCAGGACAAAATGCAAAAATATAGCACAAAAAACAAAAAGAAGAAAATGTCTTATCTGTTAGCAGGAGATGCAGACACGACACAGCAGGCTACAAGGGAAACAGGAATGAAGGATTCAGACCAGAACAATTGATCACCGGCAACCCTGATGGGAAGGTGACTCCCTTATATAAGACCAGTCAGTAACACCTGATTCCCAGTCCTCACAATCTTCACTGGACAGACTAGCACCGCTTGTAACCACCAGAGGAAGCCTCTGCTCAGAACTCATCTCAAACCCATTCACAACAGATGTCAAGCACCAGCCTCCTTTTAAAGTGTCCAGTGGTGTCATTCTTACTTAACCCCTTCACCCCCAAGGGTGGTTTGCACGTTAATGACCGGGCCAATTTTTACAATTCTGACCACTGTCTCTTTATGAGGTTATAACTCTGGAACGCTTCAACGGATCTTCGCGATTCTGAGATTGTTTTCTCGTGACATATTGTACTTCACGTTAGAAGTATAATTTCTTTGATATAACTTGCGTTTATTTTTGAAAAAAACACAAATATGGCGAAAATTTTGAAAATTTTGCAATTTTCAAACTTTGAATTTTTTTTCCCTTAAAACAGAGAAATATGTCACACAAAATAGTTAAGAAATAACATTTCCCACATGTCTACTTTACATCAGCACAATTTTGGAACCAAAATTTTTTTTTGTTAGGAAATTATAAGGGTTAAAAGTTGACCAGTGATTTCTCATTTTTACAACAAAATTTACAAAGCCATTTTTTTAGGGACCACCTCACATTTGAAGTCACTTTGACGGGTCTATATAGCAGAAAACACCAAAAAGTGACACCATTCTAAAAACTGCACCCCTCAAGGTACTCAAAACCACATTCAAGAAGTTTAATAACCCTTCAGGTGCTTCACAGGAGCTGAAGAAACGTGGAAGGAAAAAATTAATATTTAACTTTTTAGCCACAAAAATGATCTTTTACAAACTTTTTTCTATTTTGACAAGGGTAAAAGGAGAAAATGGCCAGATAAAGTTGCTGTGCAATTTCTCCTGAGTACGCCAATACCCTATATGTGGGGGAAAACCACTGTTTGGGCACACGGCAGAGCTCGTAAGGGAAGGAGCGCGTTTGACTTTTTCAAACTAAAATTGGCTGGAGTTGAGATTGGACGCCATGTCGTGTTTGGAGAGCCCCTGATGCGCCTAAACAGTGGAAACCCCCCACAAGTGACACCATTTTGGAGACTAGACCCCCTAAGAAACTTATCTAGATCTGTTGTGAGCACTTTGAACCCCAAAGTGTTTCACAAAAGTTTATAATGCCTAGTTATGAAAAAAAAAAAAAAAAATTTCCACAAAAATGATTTTTTAGTTCCAAATTTTTGATTTTTCCCAAGGAAATTGGACCCCAAAAGTTGTTGCCCAATTTGTCCTGAGTACGCTGATACCCCATATGTGGGGGGGGGAAACTGTTTGGGCGCACGGCAGGGCTTGGAAAGGAAGCAGTAACGTTTTGGAATGCAAACATTGATGGGGGTCATGTTCCGTTTGTAGTGCCCCAGATGAGCCTAAACAGTGGAAACCCCCCACAAGTGACCCCATTTTGGAAGCTAGACCCCCTAAGGAACTTATCTAGATCTTTGTACACACAAGTTTATAATGCCCGGGCATGAAAATAAAAAATCCTATTTTTTTCCACAAAAATTATCTCTTAGTCACTAATTTTTTATTTTCCCATAGGTAACAGGAGAAATTGGACCTCAAAAGTTGTTGTCCAATTTGTCCTGAGTACGCTGATACCCCATATGTGGGGGGGAACCAGGGCCGGCTCCAGGTTTTTATGGGCCCCGGGCGAAAGAGCCTCAGTGGGCCCCTTTAACACAGACCACGATTCATGATGCACAGATACAGCAGAGAAATATGGGTACAGTACAGTGCCAAACACTTCACTTCTTCCATTACATGACTGATGCCTATTGTAAATTGTACAATAGCTCAAAAACTGCCAAATCCTCACAGCGCACAGTACAGTCTGGACAGTACAGTCCTCCATACAATATTATGGGCACCACAGTCTCCCCCTCATCACCCATATAATACCCCATGCAGGATGTCACCCCCCCATATAATGCTCCATACAGAATACTGGACCCAAAATAATGCTCCATACAGAATACTGGACCCAATATAATGCTCCATACAGGATACTGGTCCCCATATAATGCTCCATACAGGATACTGGTCCCCATATAATGCTCCATACAAAATATGGAGCTCTCCTCTGCGCTGTACTGCGTTCTGCACTGTTACGGCTCAGGAAAGGGCGCTGTGGAAGACTCCCCATTATCATCATGATTTCCTCCTCATCATCATCATTGCCTCCTTATCATCATCATTGTCTCCCCATCATCATCATGGCCTCCTCATTATCATCAATGCCTGCCCATCATCATCATCTCCTCCCCAACATCATCAATACCTGCCCATCATCATCATCTCCTCCCCATCATCAATGCCGCCCATTATCATCATGGCCTCCCCATCATCATCATGGCCTCCCCATTATCATCAATGCCTGCCCATCATCATCTTCTCCCCATCATCAATGCCTGCCCATTATCATCAATGCCTGCCCATTATCATCATCTTCTCCCCATCATCATCAATGCCTCCCCATTATCAGCAATGCTTGCCCATCATCACACACAGACAGCACACAAGCACTCTCTCACATACATACACACACACACACACACACACAAAGCACCGCACTACATACACACAGACACACACACACAGAGACACACACACGTCTCACCCGTCCAGCGTCCGCGCTCTCTGCCACAGCCGGCCGCAGAATGATGACGTCATTCAGTGGCGCTGCTGTGAGAGGAAGCGCCGGCGCCCCCTGGAGCCCAGAGCTGCGGCTGCGGAGGCACGGGAGAGGTAAGTATTGTGCCAGCTGATGCCGGGGCCCTGAGCAAGCGGGGGGGGCCCAGTGGCGGCGCTGACACCGCTCTCCTCCACTAACGGGCGTGGGGGTGCCAGACGGCGAGTGGGCCCCCCCGCCTGCTCAGGGCCCCGGCACTTGCCCGGGTGTGCCGGGTGCTGACGCCGGCCCTGGGGGGAACCACTGTTTGGGCGCATGGCAGAGCTCGGAATGGAAGGAGAACCATTTGACTTTTTCCAACCAAAATTGGCTGGAATTGAGATTGGACGCCATGTTGCATTTGGAGAGTCCCTGATGTGCCTAAACAGTGGAAACCCCCCACAAGTGACCCCATTTGGGAAACTAGACCCCCTAAGGAACTTATCTAGATCTTTGGTGAGCAATTTGAACCCCCAAGTGCTTCACACAAGTTTATAACGTAGAGCCGTAAAATTAAAAAATCATATTTTTTCCACAAAATTGATCTTTTCACCCCAATTTTTATTTTCCCAAGGGTAACAAGACTCCAAAAGTTATTGTGCAATTTGTCCTGAGTACGCTGATACCCCATATGTGGGGGTAAACCACTGTTTGGGTGCATGGCAGAGTTTGGAAGGGAAGGAGCGCCATTTGACTTTTTCAACGCAGAATTGGCTGGATGCCATGTCGTGTTTGGAGAGCTCCTGATCTGCCTAAACAGTGGAAACCCCCCACAAATGACACCATTTTGGAAACTAGACCCCTCAAGGAACTTATCTAGATATGTGGTGAGCACTTTGAACCCCAAAGTGCTTCACAGAAGTTTATAACGTACAGCCGTAAAATAAAAAATCTTTTTTTTTTTTTTTTTACAAAAATGATTTTTTTCGCCCCCAATATTTTATTTTTACAAGGGTAACAGGAGAAATTGGACCCATAAAGTTGTTGTCCAATTTGTCCTGAGTACGCTGATACCCAATATGTGGGAGTAAACTACTGTATGGGCGCACGTCGGGGCTCAGAAGGGAAGTAGTGACGTTTTGGATTGCAGACTTTGATGGAATGGTCTGGGGGCGTCATGTCGCATTTGGAGAGCCCCTGATGTGCCTAAACAGTGGAAACCCCCACAAGTGACCCCATTTTGGAAAATAGACCCCACAAGGAACTTATCTAGATGTGTGGTGAGCACTTTGAACCCCGAAGTGCTTCCCAGAAGTTTATAACGTACAGCCGTAAAAATAAAAAATCCTTTTTTTTTTTTACAAAAATGATTTTTCGCCCCCAATATTTTATTTTCACAAGGGTAACAGGAGAAATTGGACCCAAAAAGTTGTTGTCCAATTTGTCCTGAGTACGCTGATACCCAATATGTGGGAGTAAACTACTGTATGGGCGCACGTCGGGGCTCGGAAGGGAAGTAGTGTCGTTTTGGATTGCAGACTTTGATGAAATGGTCTAGGGGCGTCATGTCGCATTTGGAACCTTAGGTTCACTTTCGAAATACAGAAGAGCGAACTGTCATTTTTGGACATCAGTATTAGAAGAGAAACTGTAGGTAATCTGTCCACAAGAATATATCGGAAACCAACCAGTACCAACAGTCTCCTCCATTGGGATAGCCACCACCCTGTTCCCCTAAAAAGAGGCATCCCTAAGGGACAGTTCCTCAGGCTCAGACGGAACTGTTTGAATTATGATGTGTTTCTTCTACAGGCAGGAGATATGCAGAGGAGGTTTAAGGAAAGAGGTTATCCCCATCATGTTATTGATACAGCTTTCCAGCACGCTAGGAGAACAGACAGACAACAGCTTTTACATAAGAAACCAGATCGTGATGATACAGATATCACCAGAATTATCGGTACCTTTGACTCTCAGCATATGCAAATTAGGAGTATTCTGATGAAACACTGGGACATTCTAAAAATGGACCCAAATCTGAGAGATTGGGTGGGTGAAAGACCCAACATTACCTATAGAAAAGGTAGATCCATTAAGGATCGTCTGGTTCATAGCCAATACAAAAAACCGTTGAAAGCAGGTACATGGCTAGATAGAAAGCCCATTGGTTTCTTCACTTGTGGCGACTGCAGTCTGTGCAAATGGATGTCACCTATGAAATCCTTCCGTAGTGCTCACACAGGAAGAAGATTCTATTTAAGAGATTTTGCTAATTGCAAGACCACGGCTGTGGTATATAAGGGGACGTGTACTTGTCCCAAGGACTATGTGGGCAAAACAAAAAGAGAATTTAGAAGGAGGGTGGGAGAACACATGGGTGACATCAGAAATAACAGGGATACTCCCCTTGCGAGACACATCAACAATCAACATGGTGGGAGAATGGGCGAGGTTAAGTTCATGATTCTGGAGGTTGTTAAGCTAAATCCGAGAGGGGGTGACGTGGACAAAATTATCCTCAGACGCGAGTGTGAATGGATCTTTAGGCTAGAATCACTCGAACCATATGGATTAAACGAGCAGATGTCATTTGCCTGTTTCCTATAGCCAAGACGTTGTTTTGGACTACTTGATTAAACTGACTATACAATTCTAGGTTTTATGTTCCCCTATAATGGGTGACCATTATATTCTATGTATCAGAATGACTCTCGTATTACTGTCGACCTTTTTCCATTTATGTTCTATGTCCTTCTATACATTTCTGTTAAAATACTATCCTAGGCCATCTTGGATTATATTCCGTTGGATAGGATAAATTAGGGTGTAAGGTTCTATGTATATATTCCTGAAACTCAGTTTGTTCGTCAGCCATTTTACTTTCTGTCTTGCTGCAGCTATCTTGCCCTCAGTCAAAATGGAGTTTCCAGCTTGCATGTTCCCGCCTTGATTCTCTCCTTTGCTTCTTAAGCAGCCACAGCTGAGCAATCAGTGCTTCAGAATCTAGCCTGCAGTGAACCTGTGACTTGACTCCTGTAAGCCTTGGACCTTGTACTCCAGCTATTCCTACTGAGGAACTCTGAAGCACTTGTGGACTCTGAACCCTGCTCTTTGAAAGACCCACGTTTGCATGGACTTACGGTAACAGAGAAGAAGATCCTGAATCTGTATTGGAGAGTGATTGCTGAGCTTGGATTACTCTGGCCTGCTGTGTCTCCTGTTTCTGTGTCTGCAAACTGTGTGACTATTTCTGCCAACTTGTATGAAGTAATACAGGACTTTTCTATATCAAACCTGTGTCTCATGTATGTTCATCGCACCCAAGCACAAGACGCTATATGAACTGTACTACATACATTACAAGATTCTGAAGCCAAAACGTTAGTGTCTGCTGGGTCTGGAAGGCTGTGTCTGCTGTACTGTGGATATCAGACGTCCGGTTGTACTTTCTGTGATGACA
>JARQOD010004930.1:0-51380 GCA_033576555.1 Oophaga sylvatica
GGTCAATAACGTTAATGCTCCTCGCTTGCTCCGTCAGTTTCATCAGAGGTACCCACACAAGCCTGGTCTGAGGTCATCCGGAGGTTGTCCTTAAGGGGGGAGTAATGTAAGGTTCTATGTATATATTCCTGAAACTCAGTTTGTTCGTCAGCCATTTTACTTTCTGTCTTGCTGCAGCTATCTTGCCCTCAGTCAAAATGGAGTTTCCAGCTTGCATGTTCCCGCCCTGATTCTCTCCTTTGCTTCTTAAGCAGTCACAGCTGAGCAATCAGTGCTTCAGAATCTAGCCTGCAGTGAACCTGTGACTTGACTCCTGTAAGCCTTGGACCTTGTACTCCAGCTATTCCTACTGAGGAACTCTGAAGCACTTGTGGACTCTGAACCCTGCTCTTTGAAAGACCCACGTTTGCATGGACTTACGGTAACAGAGAAGAAGATCCTGAATCTGTATTGGAGAGTGATTGCTGAGCTTGGATTACTCTGGCCTGCTGTGTCTCCTGTTTCTGTGTCTGCAAACTGTGTGACTATTTCTGCCAACTTGTATGAAGTAATACAGGACTTTTCTATATCAAACCTGTGACTCCTGTGTCTTCATCGCACCCAAGCACAAGACGCTATATGAACTGTACTACATACATTACAGCATGCTCTAACAACAGCAACTAACAGAATGGATTTTAACAGGGAAAAATGCAAAGTACTACATCTGGGCAATAAAAATGAAAAAAGCATATACAAAATGGGAGGAATAGGGCTAAGTAACAGCACATGTGAAAAAGACTTGGGTATACTAATTGATCACAGACTTAACATGAGTCAACAGTGTGATGCAGCAGCAAAAAAGGCAAATGCAATTCTAGGATGTATCAACAGAAGCATACAGTCTAGATCACGTGAGGTCATTATTGCCCTCTACTCCTCTTTGGTCAGACCTCATCTGGAATACTGTGTCCAGTTTTGGGCACCACATTTTAAAAAAGACATCAACAAACTGGAGCAAGTTCAGAGAAGAGCCACCAGAATGGTGACCGGTCTGCAAACCATGTCCTATGAGGAACGGTTGCAGGATTTGGGAATGTTTAGCTTGCAAAAAAGAAGACTGAGAGGAGACTTAATAGCTGTCTACAAATATCTCAAGGGCTGTCACATTGTAGAAGGATCATCTTTATTCTCATTTGCGCAAGGAAAGACTAGAAGTAATGGGATGAAACTGAATGGGAGGAGACACAGATTAGATATTAGAAAAAACTTTTTGACAGTTAGGGTGATCAATCAGTGGAACAGGCTGCCACAAGAGGTGGTGAGTTCTCCTTCAATGGAAGTCTTCAAACAGAGGCTGGATAGACATCTGTCTGGGATGATTTAGAGAATCCTGCTTTAGCAGGGGGTTGGACCAGATGACCCAGGAGGTCCCTTCCAACTCTACCATTCTATGATTCTTGATTCTATGCTCAAAGTTTGGCCAGTATACGCCAGTTTTCTTTTTTTCGCCTGGGTGTCACTCTAATTATATACACCAGTATTTAGACAAAAAAAAAACAGTTTCGGTGTGGTATATTCGTGCCAGCTCATATCTGTGCATTCTGAAAGTTTGGCCAGTTTAAGCCATTTTTATTTTTTTGGCCTGGGTGTCACTGTAATTATATACATCAGAATTAAGCCTAAAAGAAGAAAAAACAGTCCAGACATGTTATGGTGTAGTATCTCTTGCCAACTCATATCTGTGCATGCTAAAAGTTTGGCCAGTTTACGCCAGTTTTCTTTTTTGGCCTGGGTGTCACTGTACATAAAAACACCAGTATTTAACTCCCCCAAAAAAAGAGGGCACACATTTGTCGTAGTGGTATGTCCGTGCCAGCTCATATCTGCACATGCTGAAAGTTTGGCCAGTTTACACCAGTATTCTTTTTTTGGCCTGAGTGTCACTGTACTTATATACAGTACAGACCAGAAGTTTGGACACAACTTCTCATTCAAAGATTTTTCTGTATTTTCATGGCAATGAAAATTGTAGAATCACACTGAAGGCATCAAAACTATGAATTAACACATGTGGAATCATACATTACACTTTACAAAAAAGTGTGAAACAACTGAAAATATGTCTTATATTCTAGGTTCTTCAAAGTAGCCACTTTTTGCTTTGATTACTGCTTTGCACTTAGAAAAGGTGAATGGATGGACTCTACATGCCTGGTTCCCACCGTGAAGCTTGGAGGAGGAGGTGTGATGGTGTGGGGGTGCTTTGCTGGTGACACTGATGGGGATTTATTCAAAATTGAAGGCATAGTGAATCAGAATGGCTACCACAGCATCTTGCAGCAGCAAGCTACTCCATCCGGTTTGCGTTTAGTTGGACCATCATTTATTTTTCAACAGGGCAATGACCTCAAGCACACCTCCAGACTGTGTAAGGGCTATTTGACCAAGAAGGAGAGTGATGGGTGCTACGCCAGATGACCTGGCCTCCACAGTCACCAGACCTGAACCCAATCGAGATCGTTTGGGGTGAGCTGGACCGCTCACCGCTTCAATTTTGAATAAATCCCCAACAGTGTCACCAGCAAAGCACCCCCACACCATCACACCACCTCCTCCATGCTTCACGGTGGGAACTAGGCATGTAGAGTCCAGCCGTTCACCTTTTCTGCGTGCAAAGCAGTAATCAAAGCAAAAGGTGGCTACTTTGAAGAACCTAGAATATAAGACATATTTTCAGTTGTTTCACACTTTTTTGTAAAGTGTAATGTATAATTCCACATGTGTTAATTCACAGTTTTGATGCCTTCAGTATGATTCTACAATTTTCATAGTCATGAAAATACAGAAAAATCTTTGAATGAGGTATGTCCAAACTTTTGGTCTGTACTGTACACCAGTAAACCAGTATTTAGCCAAAAAAAAAAAAAAGCAGGATACACATTTGTCATAGTGGTATGTCCGTGCCAGCTCATATCTGCATATTCTGAAAGTTTGGTCAGTTTATGCCATTTTTATTTTTTTGGCCTGGGTGTCACTGTACTTATATACACCAGTATTTAGCAAAAAAAAAAACAGGTCACACATGTTTCGGTGTGGTATCTCCGTGTCAGCTCATATCTGTGTGTGATCAAAGTTTGGACAGTTTCCGCCAGTTTTCTTTTCTTGGCCTGGGTGTCACTGTAGTTATATACACCAGTATTTAGCAAAAAAAAACAGGCCACACATGTTTTAGTGTGGTATCTCCGTGGCAGCTCATATCTGTGCGTGCTCAAAGTTTAGTCAGTTTTCTTTTTTTGGCCTGGGTGTCACTGTAATTATATACACCAGTATTCAGCCCAAAAAAAAAAAAACAGGGCACATAATTGTCTTTGTGGTATCTCCATGCCAGATCATATCTGTGCATGCTCAAAGTTTGGCCAGTATACGCCAGTTTTCTTTTTTTCGCCTGGGTGTCACTCTAATTATATACACCAGTATTTAGACAAAAAAAAACAGTTTCGGTGTGGTATATTCGTGCCAGCTCATATCTGTGCATTCTGAAAGTTTGGCCAGTTTAAGCCATTTTTATTTTTTTGGCCTGGGTGTCACTGTAATTATATACATCAGAATTAAGCCTAAAAGAAGAAAAAACAGTCCAGACATGTTATGGTGTAGTATCTCTTGCCAACTCATATCTGTGCATGCTAAAAGTTTGGCCAGTTTACGCCAGTTTTCTTTTTTTGGCCTGGGTGTCACTGTACATAAAAACACCAGTATTTAACCCCCCCAAAAAAAGAGGGCACACATTTGTCGTAGTGGTATGTCCGTGTCAGCTCATATCTGCACATGCTGAAAGTTTGGCCAGTTTACACCAGTATTCTTTTTATGGCCTGAGTGTCACTGTACTTATATACAGTACAGACCAGAAGTTTAGACACAACTTCTCATTCAAAGATTTTTCTGTATTTTCATGGCTATGAAAATTGTAGAATCACACTGCAGGCATCAAAACTATGAATTAACACATGTGGAATTATACATTACACTTTACAAGAAAGTGTGAAACAACTGAAAATATGTCTTATATTCTAGGTTCTTCAAAGTAGCCACCTTTTGCTTTGATTACTGCTTTGCACTCAGAAAAGGTGAATGGATGGACTCTACATGCCTGGTTCCCACCGTGAAGCTTGAAGGCATAGTGAATCAGAATGGCTACCACAGCATCTTGCAGCAGCAAGCTATTCCATCCGGTTTGCGTTTAGTTGGACCATCATTTATTTTTCAACAGGGCAATGACCTCAAACACACCTCCAGACTGTGTAAGGGCTATTTGACCAAGAAGGAGAGTGATGGGTGCTACGCCAGATGACCTGGCCTCCACAGTCACCAGACCTGAACCCAATCAAGATCGTTTGGGGTGAGCTGGACCGCTCACCGCTTCAATTTTGCATAAATCCCCAACAGTGTCACCAGCAAAGCACCCCCACACCATCACACCACCTCCTCCATGCTTCACGGTGGGAACTAGGCATGTAGAGTCCAGCCGTTCACCTTTTCTGCGTGCAAAGCAGTAATCAAAGCAAAAGGTGGCTACTTTGAAAAACCTAGAATATAAGACATATTTTCAGTTGTTTCACACTTTTTTGTAAAGTGTAATGTATAATTCCACATGTGTTAATTCATAGTTTTGATGCCTTCAGTATGATTCTACAATTTTCATAGTCATGAAAATACAGAAAAATCTTTGAATGAGAAGGTGTGTCCAAACTTTTGGTCTGTACTGTACACAAGTAAACCAGTATTTAGCCAAAAAAAAAAAAAAAAGCAGGGTACACATTTGTCATAGTGGTATGTCCGTGCCAGCTCATATCTGCATATTCTGAAAGTTTGGTCAGTTTATGCCATTTTTATTTTTTTGGCCTGGGTGTCACTGTACTTATATACACCAGAATTTAGCAAAAAAAAAAACAGGTCACACATGTTTTGGTGTGGTATCTCCATGCCAGCTCATATCTGTGTGTGCTCAAAGTTTGGACAGTTTCCCGCAGTTTTCTTTTCTTGGCCTGGGTGTCACTGTAGTTATATACACCAGTATTTAGCCAAAAAAAACAGGCCACACATGTTTTAGTGTGGTATCTCCGTGCCAGCTCATATCTGTGCGTGCTCAAAGTTTGGTCAGTTTTCTTTTTTTGGCCTGGGTGTCACTGTACTTATATACACCAGTATTTAGAAAAAAAAAAAGCAAGGCACACATTTGTCGTAGTGTTATCTCTGTGCCAGCTCATATCTGTGCGTGCTGAAAGTATAGCCAGTATACGCCAGTTTGCTTTTTTTGGCCTGGGTGTCACTGTACTTATATAAACCATTACTTAACCAAAAAAAAGCAAAAAAAAACAGGCCACACAGGTTTCGGTGTGGTGTCTCCATGCCAGCTCATATCTGTGCGTGCTCAAAGTTTGGCCAGTTTACGTCAGTTTTTTGGCCTAGGTGTCACTGTACTTATATACACCAGTATGTAGCCAAAAAAATAGGCCACACATTTTTTGGTGTGGTATCTCATGCCAGCTCATATCTGTGCATGCTTTAAGTTTGACCAGTTTAGGCCAGTTTTCTTTTTATGGCCTGGGTGTCACTGTACTTATATGCACCAGTATTTAGCTAAAAAAAAAAAAAAAAAAAGGCCACACATGTTTCGGTGTGGTATCTCCGTGCCAGCTCATATCTTTCCATGCTCAAAGTTTGGTCAGTTTTCTTTTTTTGGCCTGGGTGTCACTGTACTTATATATACCAGTATTTAGACAAAAAAAAGCAAGGCACACATTTGTCGTAGTGTTATCTCTGTGCCTGCTCATATCTGTGCGTGCTGAAAGAATGGCCAGTAGACACCAGTTTGCTTTTTTTGGCCTGGGTGTCACTGTACATATATACACCAATACTTATCCAAAAAAAACAAAAAAAAAAAAAACAGGCCACACAGGTTTCGGTATGGTATCTTCGTGCCAGCTCATATCTGTGCGTGCTCAAAGTTTGGCCAGTTTATGTCAGTTTTTCTTTTTGGCCTGGGTGTCACTGTACTTATATACACCAGTATTTAGCCAAAAAAAAAAAGGCCACACATGTTTCGGTGTGGTTTCTCTGTGCCAGCTCATATCTGTGCATGCTTTAAGTTTGGCAAGTTTATGCCAGTTTTCTTTTTTTGGCCTGGGTGTCACTGTACTTATATACACCAGTATTTAGCCCAAAAAAAAAGGCCACACATGTTTCGGTGTGGTTTCTCTGTGCCAGCTCATATCTGTGCATGCTCAAAGTTTGGCAATTTCCGCCATTTTTCTTCTCTTGGCCTGGGTGTCACTGTAGTTATATTCACCAGTATTAAGCCAAAAAAAAACCAGGCCAGACATGTTTCAGTGTGGTATCTCTGTGCCAGCTCATATCTTTGCGTGCTCAAAGTTTGGCCAGTTTTCTTTTTTTGGCCTGGGTGTCACTGTACTTATATACATCAGTATTTAGCCAAAAAAATAAACAGGACACAAATTTGTCGTCGTAGTATTTCCGTGCAAGCTCATATCTGTGCGTGCTTAGAGTTTGGCCAGTTTACGCCATTTTTATTTTTTTGGCCTGGGTGTCACTGTACTTATGTACACCAGTATTTAGCCAAAAAAAAGAAAAAACAGTCCACACATGTCACGGTGTGGTATCTCCATGGCAGCTCATATCTGTGCATGCTTAAATTTTAGCCAGTTTATGCCAGTCTTCTTTTTTTGGCCTTGGTGTCATTGTACTTATATACACCAGTATGTAGCCAAAAAATAAAGGCCACACATGTTTCGGTGTGTTATCTCATGCCAGCTCATATATGTACGTGCTGAAAGTTTGGCCAGTTTATGCCAGTCTTCTTTTTTTGGCCTCGATGTCACTGTACTTATATACACCAGTATGTAGCCAAAAAATAAAGGCCACACATGTTTCGGTGTGGTATCTCCGTGCCAGCTCATATCAGTGCGTGCTCAAAGTTTGGCCAGTTTCCATTTTTTGGCCTGGGTGTCACTTTACTTATATACACCATTATTTAGCCAAAAAAAGGCCACACATGTTTCGGTGTGGTATCTCATGAAAGCTCATATCTGCGCATGCTGAAATTTTGGCCAGTTTATGACAGTTT
This sequence comes from Oophaga sylvatica, assembly GCA_033576555.1. Classification (NCBI taxonomy): domain Eukaryota; kingdom Metazoa; phylum Chordata; class Amphibia; order Anura; family Dendrobatidae; genus Oophaga; species Oophaga sylvatica. Next base: position 7,124 of record JARQOD010004930.1, read on the forward strand.
TCTTTTTTTGGCCTTGGTGTCACTGTACTTCTTTACACCAGCATTAAGCCAACAAAAAAAAAACCAAAAGAGGGCACATATTTGTCACAGTAATATCTCCGTTCGTTTTCTTTTTTGGCCTGGGTGTAACTGTATTACATACACCAGTATTTAGCCAAAAAAAAAACAGGCCACACATGTTTCAGTGTAGTATCTCTGTGCCAGCTCATATCTGTGCGTGCTCAAAGTTTGGCCAGTTTTCTTTTTTGGCCTGGGTGTCACTGTACTTATATACACGAGTATTTAGCCAAAAAAAACTGGGCACAAATTTGTTGTTGTAGTATTTCCATGCAAGCTCATATCTGTGCGTGCTTAAAATTTGGCCAGTTTAAGCCATTTTTATTTTTTTGGCCTGGGTGTCACTGTAATTATATACACCAGAATTTAGCCCAAAAAAAGAAAGAACAGTCCACACATGTTATGGTGTAGTATCTCTTGCCAGCTCAACTCTGTGCGTGCTAAAAGTTTGTCCAGTTTACGCCAGTTTTCTTTTTTGGGCCTGGGTGTCACTGTACTTATAAACACCAGTATTTAACCCCCCCAAAAAAAACAGGGCACACATTTGTCGTAGTGGTATGTGCTTGCCAGCTCATATCTGCATATGCTGAAAGTTTGGCCAGTTTACGCCAGTTTTCTTTTTTGGCCTGGCTGTCACTGTGCTTATATACATCAGTATTTAGCCAAGAAAAAACAAAAAACAGGGCACACATTTGTCACAGTGGTATCTCTGTGCCAGCTCATTACTGTACATGCTGAAAGTTTGGTCAGTTTATGCCATTTTTATTTTTTTGGCCTAGGTGTCACTGTACTTATATACACCATTATTTGGCCAAAAAAAGGCCACACATGTTTCGGTGTGGTATCTCATGCCAGCTTATATCTGTACATGCTGAAAGTTTGGCCAGTTTACACCATTTTTCTTTTTTTGGCCTGGGTGTCACTGTTTTTATATACACCAGTATTTAGACAAAAAAAAAGCAAGGCACACATTTGTCGTAGTGTTATCTCTGTGCCTGCTCATGTCTGTGCGTGCTGAAAGTATGGCCAGTATACGCCAGTTTGCTTTTTTTGGCCTGGGTGTCACTGTATTTATATAAACCATTACTTAACCAAAAAAAAGCAAAAAAAAACAGGCCACACAGGTTTCGGTGTGGTATCTCCGTGCCAGCTCATATCTGTGCGTGCTCAAAGTTTGGTCAGTATACGCCAGTTTTCTTTTTTTCGCCTGGGTGTCACTCTAATTATATACACCAGTATTTAGACAAAAAAAAAACAGTTTCGGTGTGGTATATTCGTGCCAGCTCATATCTGTGCATTCTGAAAGTTTGGCCAGTTTAAGCCATTTTTTATTTTTTTGGCCTGGGTGTCACTGTAATTATATACATCAGAATTAAGCCTAAAAGAAGAAAAAACAGTCCAGACATGTTATGGTGTAGTATCTCTTGCCAACTCATATCTGTGCATGCTAAAAGTTTGGCCAGTTTACGCCAGTTTTCTTTTTTTGGCCTGGGTGTCACTGTACATAAAAACACCAGTATTTAACTCCCCCAAAAAAAGAGGGCACACATTTGTCGTAGTGGTATGTCCGTGCCAGCTCATATCTGCACATGCTGAAAGTTTGGCCAGTTTACACCAGTATTCTTTTTTTGGCCTGAGTGTCACTGTACTTATATACAGTACAGACCAGAAGTTTGGACACAACTTCTCATTCAAAGATTTTTCTGTATTTTCATGGCAATGAAAATTGTAGAATCACACTGAAGGCATCAAAACTATGAATTAACACATGTGGAATCATACATTACACTTTACAAAAAAGTGTGAAACAACTGAAAATATGTCTTATATTCTAGGTTCTTCAAAGTAGCCACTTTTTGCTTTGATTACTGCTTTGCACTTAGAAAAGGTGAATGGATGGACTCTACATGCCTGGTTCCCACCGTGAAGCTTGGAGGAGGAGGTGTGATGGTGGGGGTGCTTTGCTGGTGACACTGATGGGGATTTATTCAAAATTGAAGGCATAGTGAATCAGAATGGCTACCACAGCATCTTGCAGCAGCAAGCTACTCCATCCGGTTTGCGTTTAGTTGGACCATCATTTATTTTTCAACAGGGCAATGACCTCAAGCACACCTCCAGACTGTGTAAGGGCTATTTGACCAAGAAGGAGAGTGATGGGTGCTACGCCAGATGACCTGGCCTCCACAGTCACCAACCTGAACCCAATCGAGATCGTTTGGGGTGAGCTGGACCGCTCACCGCTTCAATTTTGAATAAATCCCCAACAGTGTCACCAGCAAAGCACCCCCACACCATCACACCACCTCCTCCATGCTTCACGGTGGGAACTAGGCATGTAGAGTCCAGCCGTTCACCTTTTCTGCGTGCAAAGCAGTAATCAAAGCAAAAGGTGGCTACTTTGAAGAACCTAGAATATAAGACATATTTTCAGTTGTTTCACACTTTTTTGTAAAGTGTAATGTATAATTCCACATGTGTTAATTCATAGTTTTGATGCCTTCAGTATGATTCTACAATTTTCATAGTCATGAAAATACAGAAAAATCTTTGAATGAGGTATGTCCAAACTTTTGGTCTGTACTGTACACCAGTAAACCAGTATTTAGCCAAAAAAAAAAAAAAAAGCAGGATACACATTTGTCATAGTGGTATGTCCGTGCCAGCTCATATCTGCATATTCTGAAAGTTTGGTCAGTTTATGCCATTTTTATTTTTTTGGCCTGGGTGTCACTGTACTTATATACACCAGTATTTAGCAAAAAAAAAAAACAGGTCACACATGTTTCGGTGTGGTATCTCCGTGTCAGCTCATATCTGTGTGTGATCAAAGTTTGGACAGTTTCCGCCAGTTTTCTTTTCTTGGCCTGGGTGTCACTGTAGTTATATACACCAGTATTTAGCAAAAAAAAACAGGCCACACATGTTTTAGTGTGGTATCTCCGTGGCAGCTCATATCTGTGCGTGCTCAAAGTTTAGTCAGTTTTCTTTTTTTGGCCTGGGTGTCACTGTAATTATATACACCAGTATTCAGCCCAAAAAAAAAAAAAACAGGGCACATAATTGTCTTTGTGGTATCTCCATGCCAGATCATATCTGTGCAGCTCAAAGTTTGGCCAGTATACGCCAGTTTTCTTTTTTTTCGCCTGGGTGTCACTCTAATTATATACACCAGTATTTAGACAAAAAAAAACAGTTTCGGTGTGGTATATTCGTGCCAGCTCATATCTGTGCATTCTGAAAGTTTGGCCAGTTTAAGCCATTTTTATTTTTTTGGCCTGGGTGTCACTGTAATTATATACATCAGAATTAAGCCTAAAAGAAGAAAAAACAGTCCAGACATGTTATGGTGTAGTATCTCTTGCCAACTCATATCTGTGCATGCTAAAAGTTTGGCCAGTTTACGCCAGTTTTCTTTTTTTGGCCTGGGTGTCACTGTACATAAAAACACCAGTATTTAACCCCCCCAAAAAAAGAGGGCACACATTTGTCGTAGTGGTATGTCCGTGTCAGCTCATATCTGCACATGCTGAAAGTTTGGCCAGTTTACACCAGTATTCTTTTTTATGGCCTGAGTGTCACTGTACTTATATACAGTACAGACCAGAAGTTTAGACACAACTTCTCATTCAAAGATTTTTCTGTATTTTCATGGCTATGAAAATTGTAGAATCACACTGCAGGCATCAAAACTATGAATTAACACATGTGGAATTATACATTACACTTTACAAAAAAGTGTGAAACAACTGAAAATATGTCTTATATTCTAGGTTCTTCAAAGTAGCCACCTTTTGCTTTGATTACTGCTTTGCACTCAGAAAAGGTGAATGGATGGACTCTACATGCCTGGTTCCCACCGTGAAGCTTGAAGGCATAGTGAATCAGAATGGCTACCACAGCATCTTGCAGCAGCAAGCTATTCATCCGGTTTGCGTTTAGTTGGACCATCATTTATTTTTCAACAGGGCAATGACCTCAAACACACCTCCAGACTGTGTAAGGGCTATTTGACCAAGAAGGAGAGTGATGGGTGCTACGCCAGATGACCTGGCCTCCACAGTCACCAGACCTGAACCCAATCAAGATCGTTTGGGGTGAGCTGGACCGCTCACCGCTTCAATTTTGCATAAATCCCCAACAGTGTCACCAGCAAAGCACCCCCACACCATCACACCACCTCCTCCATGCTTCACGGTGGGAACTAGGCATGTAGAGTCCAGCCGTTCACCTTTTCTGCGTGCAAAGCAGTAATCAAAGCAAAAGGTGGCTACTTTGAAAAACCTAGAATATAAGACATATTTTCAGTTGTTTCACACTTTTTTGTAAAGTGTAATGTATAATTCCACATGTGTTAATTCATAGTTTTGATGCCTTCAGTATGATTCTACAATTTTCATAGTCATGAAAATACAGAAAAATCTTTGAATGAGAAGGTGTGTCCAAACTTTTGGTCTGTACTGTACACAAGTAAACCAGTATTTAGCCAAAAAAAAAAAAAAAGCAGGGTACACATTTGTCATAGTGGTATGTCCGTGCCAGCTCATATCTGCATATTCTGAAAGTTTGGTCAGTTTATGCCATTTTTATTTTTTTGGCCTGGGTGTCACTGTACTTATATACACCAGAATTTAGCAAAAAAAAAAACAGGTCACACATGTTTTGGTGTGGTATCTCCATGCCAGCTCATATCTGTGTGTGCTCAAAGTTTGGACAGTTTCCGCCAGTTTTCTTTTCTTGGCCTGGGTGTCACTGTAGTTATATACACCAGTATTTAGCCAAAAAAAACAGGCCACACATGTTTTAGTGTGGTATCTCCGTGCCAGCTCATATCTATGCGTGCTCAAAGTTTGGTCAGTTTTCTTTTTTTGGCCTGGGTGTCACTGTACTTATATACACCAGTATTTAGAAAAAAAAAAAAGCAAGGCACACATTTGTCGTAGTGTTATCTCTGTGCCAGCTCATATCTGTGCGTGCTGAAAGTATAGCCAGTATACGCCAGTTTGCTTTTTTTGGCCTGGGTGTCACTGTACTTATATAAACCATTACTTAACCAAAAAAAAGCAAAAAAAAACAGGCCACACAGGTTTCGGTGTGGTGTCTCCATGCCAGCTCATATCTGTGCGTGCTCAAAGTTTGGCCAGTTTACGTCAGTTTTTTGGCCTAGGTGTCACTGTACTTATATACACCAGTATGTAGCCAAAAAAATAGGCCACACATTTTTTGGTGTGGTATCTCATGCCAGCTCATATCTGTGCATGCTTTAAGTTTGACCAGTTTAGGCCAGTTTTCTTTTTATGGCCTGGGTGTCACTGTACTTATATGCACCAGTATTTAGCTAAAAAAAAAAAAAAAAAAGGCCACACATGTTTCGGTGTGGTATCTCCGTGCCAGCTCATATCTTTCCATGCTCAAAGTTTGGTCAGTTTTCTTTTTTGGCCTGGGTGTCACTGTACTTATATATACCAGTATTTAGACAAAAAAAAGCAAGGCACACATTTGTCGTAGTGTTATCTCTGTGCCTGCTCATATCTGTGCGTGCTGAAAGAATGGCCAGTAGACACCAGTTTGCTTTTTTTGGCCTGGGTGTCACTGTACATATATACACCAATACTTATCCAAAAAAAAAAAAAAAAAAAAAACAGGCCACACAGGTTTCGGTATGGTATCTTCGTGCCAGCTCATATCTGTGCGTGCTCAAAGTTTGGCCAGTTTATGTCAGTTTTTCTTTTTGGCCTGGGTGTCACTGTACTTATATACACCAGTATTTAGCCAAAAAAAAAAAAGGCCACACATGTTTCGGTGTGGTTTCTCTGTGCCAGCTCATATCTGTGCATGCTTTAAGTTTGGCAAGTTTATGCCAGTTTTCTTTTTTTGGCCTGGGTGTCACTGTACTTATATACACCAGTATTTAGCCCAAAAAAAAAGGCCACACATGTTTCGGTGTGGTTTCTCTGTGCCAGCTCATATCTGTGCATGCTCAAAGTTTGGCAATTTCCGCCATTTTTCTTCTCTTGGCCTGGTGTCACTGTAGTTATATTCACCAGTATTAAGCCAAAAAAAAAACCAGGCCAGACATGTTTCAGTGTGGTATCTCTGTGCCAGCTCATATCTTTGCGTGCTCAAAGTTTGGCCAGTTTTCTTTTTTTGGCCTGGGTGTCACTGTACTTATATACATCAGTATTTAGCCAAAAAAATAAACAGGACACAAATTTGTCGTCGTAGTATTTCCGTGCAAGCTCATATCTGTGCGTGCTTAGAGTTTGGCCAGTTTACGCCATTTTTATTTTTTTGGCCTGGGTGTCACTGTACTTATGTACACCAGTATTTAGCCAAAAAAAAGAAAAAAACAGTCCACACATGTCACGGTGTGGTATCTCCATGGCAGCTCATATCTGTGCATGCTTAAATTTTAGCCAGTTTATGCCAGTCTTCTTTTTTTGGCCTTGGTGTCATTGTACTTATATACACCAGTATGTAGCCAAAAAATAAAGGCCACACATGTTTCGGTGTGTTATCTCATGCCAGCTCATATATGTACGTGCTGAAAGTTTGGCCAGTTTATGCCAGTCTTCTTTTTTTGGCCTCGATGTCACTGTACTTATATACACCAGTATGTAGCCAAAAAATAAAGGCCACACATGTTTCGGTGTGGTATCTCCGTGCCAGCTCATATCAGTGCGTGCTCAAAGTTTGGCCAGTTTCCATTTTTTGGCCTGGGTGTCACTTTACTTATATACACCATTATTTAGCCAAAAAAAGGCCACACATGTTTCGGTGTGGTATCTCATGAAAGCTCATATCTGCGCATGCTGAAATTTTGGCCAGTTTATGACAGTTTTCTTTTTTGGCCTTGGTGTCACTGTACTTCTTTACACCAGCATTAAGCCAACAAAAAAAAAACCAAAAGAGGGCACATATTTGTCACAGTAATATCTCCGTTCGTTTTCTTTTTTGGCCTGGGTGTAACTGTATTACATACACCAGTATTTAGCCAAAAAAAAAACAGGCCACACATGTTTCAGTGTAGTATCTCTGTGCCAGCTCATATCTGTGCGTGCTCAAAGTTTGGCCAGTTTTCTTTTTTGGCCTGGGTGTCACTGTACTTATATACACGAGTATTTAGCCAAAAAAAACTGGGCACAAATTTGTTGTTGTAGTATTTCCATGCAAGCTCATATCTGTGCGTGCTTAAAATTTGGCCAGTTTAAGCCATTTTTATTTTTTTGGCCTGGGTGTCACTGTAATTATATACACCAGAATTTAGCCCAAAAAAAGAAAGAACAGTCCACACATGTTATGGTGTAGTATCTCTTGCCAGCTCAACTCTGTGCGTGCTAAAAGTTTGTCCAGTTTACGCCAGTTTTCTTTTTTGGGCCTGGGTGTCACTGTACTTATAAACACCAGTATTTAACCCCCCCAAAAAAAACAGGGCACACATTTGTCGTAGTGGTATGTGCTTGCCAGCTCATATCTGCATATGCTGAAAGTTTGGCCAGTTTACGCCAGTTTTCTTTTTTGGCCTGGCTGTCACTGTGCTTATATACATCAGTATTTAGCCAAGAAAAAACAAAAAACAGGGCACACATTTGTCACAGTGGTATCTCTGTGCCAGCTCATTACTGTACATGCTGAAAGTTTGGTCAGTTTATGCCATTTTTATTTTTTTGGCCTAGGTGTCACTGTACTTATATACACCATTATTTGGCCAAAAAAAGGCCACACATGTTTCGGTGTGGTATCTCATGCCAGCTTATATCTGTACATGCTGAAAGTTTGGCCAGTTTACACCATTTTTCTTTTTTTGGCCTGGGTGTCACTGTTTTTATATACACCAGTATTTAGACAAAAAAAAAGCAAGGCACACATTTGTCGTAGTGTTATCTCTGTGCCTGCTCATGTCTGTGCGTGCTGAAAGTATGGCCAGTATACGCCAGTTTGCTTTTTTTGGCCTGGGTGTCACTGTATTTATATAAACCATTACTTAACCAAAAAAAAGCAAAAAAAAACAGGCCACACAGGTTTCGGTGTGGTATCTCCGTGCCAGCTCATATCTGTGCGTGCTCAAAGTTTGGCCAGTTTACGTCAGTTTTTTGGCCTAGGTGTCACTGTACTTATATACACCAGTATGTAGCCAAAAAAAAAGGCCACACATGTTTTGGTGTAGTATCTCATGCCAGCTCATATCTGTGCATTCTTTAAGTTTGGCCAGCTTACTCCACTTTTCTTTTTTTGGCCTGGGTGTCACTGTACTTATATACACCAGTATGTAGCCAAAAAAAAAGGCCACACATGTTTCGGTGTGGTATCTCCGTGCCAGCTCATATCTGTGCATGCTCAAAGTTTGGTCAGTTTTCTTTTTTTGACCTGGGTGTCACTGTACTTATATACACCAGTATTTAGACAAAAAAAAAGCAAGGCACACATTTGTCGTAGTGTTATCTCTGTGCCTGCTCATATCTGTGCGTGCTGAAAGAATGGCCAATATACGCCAGTTTGCTTTTTTTGGCCTGGGTGTCACTGTACTTATATACACCATTACTTATCCAAAAAAAAAAAAAAAAAAAAACAGGCCACACAGGCTTCGGTATGGTATCTCCGTGCCAACTCATATCTGTGCGTGCTCAAAGTTTGGCCAGTTTACGTCAGTTTTTCTTTTTGGCCTGGGTGTCACTGTACTTATATGCACCAGTACGTAGCCAAAAAAAAGGCCACACATGTTTCGGTGTGGTATCTCGTGCCAGCTCATATCTGTGCATGCTTTAAGTTTGGCAAGTTTACACCAGTTTTCTTTTTTTGGCCTGGGTGTCACTGTACTTATATACACCAGTATTTAGCCAAAAAAAAAAAAAACGGCCACACATGTTTCGGTGTGGTATCTCTGTGCCAGCTCATATCTGTGTATGCTCAAAGTTTGGCAATTTCCGCCAGTTTTATTTTTTTGGCCTGGGTATTCACTGTACTTATTTACACCAGTATTTAGCCAAAAAAACAGGCCACACATATTTTGGTGTGGTATCTACAGTGTCAGCTCATACCTGTGCGTGCTGACAGTTTGGCAGTTTCCGCCAGTTTTCTTTTCTTGGCCTGGGTGTCACTGTATTTATATACACCAGTATTTAGCCAAAAAAAACAGGCCACACATGTTTCAGTGTGGTATCTCTGTGCCAGCTCATATCTGTGCGTGCTCAAAGCTTGGCCAGTTTTCTTTTTTTGGCCTGGGTGTCACTGTACTTATATACATCAGTATTTAGCAAAAAAAAAAACAGGGCACAAATTTGTCTCGTAGTATTTCCGTGCAAGCATTTTTTTTTTTTGGCCTGGGTGTCACTGTACTTATGTACACCAGTATTTAGCCAAAAAAAAAGAAAAAACAGTCCACACATGTCACGGTGTGGTATCTCCATGGCAGCTCATATCTGTGCGTGCTTAAATTTTAGACAGTTTATGCCAGTCTTCTTTTTTTGGCCTTGGTGTCATTGTACTTATATACACCAGTATATAGCCAAAAAATAAAGGCCACACATGTTTCGGTGTGTTATCTCATGCCAGCTCATATATATGCACGTGCTGAAAGTTTGGCCAGTTTATGCTAGCCTTCTTTTTTTGGCCTCAATGTCACTTATATACACCAGTAAGTAGCCAAAAAATAAAGGCCACACATGTTTCGGTGTGGTATCTCCGTGCCAGCTCATATCAGTGCATGCTCAAAGTTTGGCCAGTTTCCATTTTTTGGCCTGGGTGTCACTTTACTTATATACACCAGTATTTAGGCAAAAAAAAAAAACCAGGGCACAAATTTGTCATCGTAGTATTTTCGTTCAAGCTCATATCTGTGCGTACTTAAAGTTTGGCCAGTTTACGCCATTTTTATTTTTTTGGCCTGGGTGTCACTGTACTTATGTACACCAGTATTTAGCCAAAAAAAAGAAAAAACAGTCCACACATGTTACGGTGTGGTATCTCCATGGCAGCTCATATCTGTGCGTGCTTAAATTTTAGCCAGTTTATGCCAGTCTTCTTTTTTTGGCCTTGGTGTCACTGTACTTATATACACCAGTATGTAGCCAAAAAATAAAGGCCACACATGTTTCGGTGTGGTATCTCATGCCAGCTCATATCTGTACATGCTGAAAGTTTGGCCAGTTTATGCCAGTCTTCTTTTTTTTGGCCTCGGTGTCACTGAACTTATATACATCAGTATGTAGCCAGTATTTAGGCAAAAAAAAAAAAAACAGGGCACAAATTTGTCATCGTAGTATTTTCATGCAAGCTCATATCTGTGCGTGCTTAAAGTTTGGCCAGTTTACGCCATCTTTATTTTTTTGGCCTGGTGTCACTGTACTTATATAGTAACATATTAACATAGTTATTAAGGTTGAAGGAAGACTTTAAGTCCATCTAGTTCAACCCATATCCTATCCTAACCTGCCCTAACATGTTGATCCAGAGGAAGGCAAAAAAAAAAACCCAAGTGGCAAACAGTAAGCTTCACATTGGGGAAAAAAATTCCTTCCCGACTCCACATACGGCAATCAGACTAGCTCCCTGGATCAACGCAGTATCTAGGAAACTAGTGAATATAGCCTGTAATATTATACTTTTCAAGAAAGGCATCCAGTCCCTTCTTAAATTTTAGTAAGGAATCACTCATTACAACATTAGACGGCAGAGAGTTCCATAGTCTCACTGCTCTTACAGTAAAGAGTCTGCGTCTGTGATTATGGCTAAACCTTCTTTCCTCCAGACGTAGAGGATGCCCCCTTGTCCCCGTCACAGGTCTAAGAGTAAAAAGATCATTAGAAAGGTCTTTGTACTGTCCCCTCATATATTTATACATTGTAATAAGATCACCCCTAAGCCTTCGTTTTTCCAAACTAAATAACCCCAAGTGTAATAACCTGTCTTGGTATTGCAGACCCCCCAGTTCTCTAATAACCTTGGTCGCTCTTCTCTGCACCCGCTCCAGTTCAGCTATGTCTTTCTTATACACCGGAGACCAGAACTGCACACAGTATTCTAAGTGTGGTTGCACCAGTGACTTGTATAGAGGTAACATTATGTTCTCCTCATGTGCAAATTGCCTCTTCAAACAAAGAGGACTTGTACTCTGTAGCACCACCTATTGGAAGCAGCGATCCTACAGGATTCTGTAGGATCGCTGCTTCCAATAGGTGGCGCTACAGAGTACAAGTCCTCTTTGTTTGAAGAGGCAATTTGCATATTAAAATTTCCCAGAGGAGCATTGCATGGCGAATAAGCCTCCTTACTTCGACACGCCAGAGCTGGTATGTCACTCTCCATAAGGAGAAACCTTACCCCCTAGACCCCCGTTCTCCTCATGAGCATCTATGCCTCTTTTAATGCATCCCATTTTTATTTGCCTTGGCAGCAGCTGCCTGACATTGGCCACTAAATGTGAGTTTGTCGTCCACTCATACACCCAGGTCTTTTTCAGTGACAGTTTTGCCCAGTGTTTTACAATTAAGCACATAATTATACATCTAGTTTGTTCTACCCAAGTGCATGACATTACATTTATCCCCAATAATACACCATTATTTAGCCAAAAAAAGGCCACACATGTTTCGGTGTGGTATCTCATGAAAGCTCATATCTGAGCATGCTGAAATTTTGGCCAGTTTACGCCAGTTTTCTTTTTTGGCCTTTGTCACTGTACTTCTATGCACCAGCATTAAGCCAACAAAAAAAAACAAAAAGAGGGCACACATTTGTCACAGTAATATCTCCGTTCGTTTTCTTTTTTTGGCCTGGGTGTAACTGTATTATATACACCAGTATTTAGCCAAAAAAAAAACAGGCCACACATGTTTCAGTGTGGTATCTCCATACCAGCTCATATCTCTGCGTGTTGAAAGTTTGACCAGTTTACGCCATTTTTATTTTTTGGCCTGGGTGTGACTGTACTTATATACACCAGTATTTAGTGGAAAAAAAAACAGTCCACACATATTTCATTGTGGTATCTCTGTGCCAGCTCATATCTGTGCATGCTCAAAGTCAGGCCAGTTTACGCCATTTTTATTTTTTGGCCTGGGTATCACTGTACTTATTTACACCAGTATTTAGCCAAAAAAAACAGGCCACACATATTTTGGTGTGGTATCTACAGTGTCAGCTCATACCTGTGCGTGCTGACAGTTTGGCAGTTTCCGCCAGTTTTCTTTTCTTGGCCTGGGTGTCACTGTATTTGTATACACCAGTATTTAGCCAAAAAAAACAGGGCACACAGTTTTCAGTGTGGTATCTCTGTGCCAGCTCATACTTTGCGTGCTTAGAGTTTGGCCAGTTTTCTTTTTTTGGCCTGGGTGTCACTGTACTTAATACACGAGTATTTAGCCAAAAAAAAACAGGGCACAAATTTGTTGTTGTAGTATTTCCATGCAAGCTCATATCTGTGCGTGCTTAAAGTTTGGCCAGTTTAAGCCATTTTTATTTTTTGGCCTGGGTGTCACTGTAATTATATACACCAGAATTTAGCCCAAAAAAAGAAAGAACAGTCCACACATGTTATGGTGTAAGTATCTCTTGCCAGCTCAACTCTGTGCGTGCTAAAAGTTTGTCCAGTTTACGCCAGTTTTATTTTTTGGGCCTGGGTGTCACTGTACTTATAAACACCAGTATTTAACCCCCCAAAAAAACAGGGCACATATTTGTCGTAGTGGTATGTGCTTGCCAGCTCATATCTGCATATGCTGAAAGTTTGGCCAGTTTTTTACGCCAGTTTTCCCTTTTTTGGCCTGGCTGTCACTGTGCTTATATACATCAGTATTTAGCCAAGAAAAAACAAAAAACAGGGCACACATTTGTCACAGTGGTATCTCTTGCCAGCTCATTACTGTACATGCTGAAGTTTGGTCAGTTTACGCCATTTTTTATTTTTTTGGCCTAGGTGTCACTGTACTTATATACACCATTATTTGGCCAAAAAAAGGCCACACATGTTTCGGTGTGGTATCTCATGAAAGCTCATATCTGAGCATGCTGAAATTTTGGCCAGTTTACGCCAGTTTTCTTTTTTTGGCCTTTGTCACTGTAACTTCTATACACCAGCATTAAGCCAACAAAAAAAAACAAAAAGAGGGCACACAATTGTCACAGTAATATCTCCGTTCGTTTTCTTTTTTGGCCGGGGTGTAACTGTATTATATACACCAGTATTTAGCCAAAAAAAAAACAGGCCACACATGTTTCGTGTGGTATCTCCATACCAGCTCATATCTCTGCGTGTTGAAAGTTTGACCAGTTTACGCCATTTTTATTTTTTTGGCCTGGGTATCACTGTACCTATTTACACCAGTATTTAGCCAAAAAAAACAGGCCACACATATTTTGGTGTGGTATCTACAGTGTCAGCTCATACCTGTGCGTGCTGACAGTTTGGCAGTTTCCGCCAGTTTTCTTTTCTTGGCCTGGGTGTCACTGTATTTGTATACACCAGTATTTAGCCAAAAAAAACAGGGCACACATGTTTCAGTGTGGTATCTCTGTGCCAGCTCATATCTTTGCGTGCTTAGAGTTTGGCCAGTTTTCTTTTTTTGGCCTGGGTGTCACTGTACTTATATACACGAGTATTTAGCAAAAAAAAAACAGGGCACAAATTTGTTGTTGTAGTATTTCCATGCAAGCTCATATCTGTGCGTGCTTAAAGTTTGGCCAGTTTAAGCCATTTTTATTTTTTTGGCCTGGGTGTCACTGTAATTATATACACCAGAATTTAGCCTAAAAAAAGAAAGAACAGTCCACACATGTTATGGTGTAGTATCTCTTGCCAGCTCAACTCTGTGCGTGCTAAAAGTTTGTCCAGTTTACGCCATTTTTTTTTTGGGCCTGGGTGTCACTGTACTTATAAACACCAGTATTTAACCCCCCCAAAAAAACAGGCACATATTTGTCGTAGTGGTATGTGCTTGCCAGCTCATATCTGCATATGCTGAAAGTTTGGCCAGTTTACGCCAGTTTTCCCTTTTTTGGCCTGGTGTCACTGTACTTATAACACCAGTATTAACCCCCAAAAAAACAGGGCACATATTTGTCGTAGTGGTATGTGCTTGCAGCTCATATCTGCATATGCTGAAAGTTTGGCCAGTTTACCCATTTTCCCTTTTGGCCTGGCTGTCACTGTGCTTTATACATCAGTATTTAGCCAAAAAAGCAAAAAACAGGCACACATTGTCACAGTGGTATCTCGTGCCAGCTCATTACTGTACATGCTGAAAGTTTGGTCATTTACGCCATTTTTATTTTTTTGGCCTAGGTGTCACTGTACTTATATACACCATTATTTGGCCAAAAAAGGCCAACATGTTTCGTGTGGTATCTCATGAAAGCTCATATCTAGCATGCTGAAATTTTGGCCAGTTTACGCCAGTTTTTTTTTGCCTTTGTCACTGTACTTCTATACACCAGCATTAAGCAACAAAAAAAAACAAAAAGAGGGCACACAATTGTCACAGTAATATCTCCGTTCGTTTTCTTTTTTGGCCTGGGTGTAACTGTATTATATACACCAGTATTTAGCCAAAAAAAAACAGGCCACACATGTTTCAGTGTGGTATCTCCATACCAGCTCATATCTCTGCGTGTTGAAAGTTTGACCAGTTTACGCCATTTTTATTTTTTTGGCCTGGGTATCACTGTACTTATTTGCACCAGTATTTAGCCAAAAAAAACAGGCCACACATATTTTGGTGTGGTATCTACAGTGTCAGCTCATACCTGTGCGTGCTGACAGTTTGGCAGTTTCCGCCAGTTTTCTTTTCTTGGCCTGGGTGTCACTGTATTTATATACACCAGTATTTAGCCAAAAAAAACAGGGCACACATGTTTCAGTGTGGTATCTCTGTGCCAGCTCATATCTTTGCGTGCTTAAAGTTTGGCCAGTTTTCTTTTTTTGGCCTGGGTGTCACTGTACTTATATACACGAGTATTTAGCCAAAAAAGAACAGGGCACAATTTGTTGTTGTAGTATTTCCATGCAAGCTCATATCTGTGCGTGCTTAAAGTTTGGCCAGTTTAAGCCATTTTTTTTTTTGGCCTGGGTGTCACTGTAATTATATACACCAGAATTTAGCCCAAAAAAAGAAAGAACAGTCCACACATGTTATGGTGTAGTATCTCTTGCCAGCTCAACTCTGTGCGTGCTAAAGTTTGTCCAGTTTACGCCAGTTTTTTTTGGCCTGGGTGTCACTGTACTTATAAACACCAGTATTTAACCCCCCCAAAAAAACAGGGCACATTTGTCGTAGTGGTATGTGCTTGCCAGCTCATATCTGCATATGCTGAAAGTTTGGCCAGTTTACGCCAGTTTTCCCTTTTTTGGCCTGGCTGTCACTGTGCTTATATACATCAGTATTTAGCCAAGAAAAAGCAAAAAACAGGGCACACATTTGTCACAGTGGTATCTCTGTGCCAGCTCATTACTGTACATATATCCTATAATCATAGGCCTAGATAAATGGCGCTTCCCATAATATTCTATAACCGAAAAAGCACTAGAAGCAAATTGCCATAAAAAATACACTTTATTAGAAAAATGGTCACACAAATGACAAGAGACATTTAAAAGTGCGATGTATATCCAATATGCTCCCATAAGTACGTACATGTAAATATCTAATCTGTCTACAAGTAATAATATATATCAAAGGCTATATTGCCATTTTTGTAGAAAACCAAGTGTCTCATAAGTCAATAGAATGGTATAAGCCAAAAATGTCTAAAGAGGCACATAATCAGATGTATTTCAAATACCTCCTAATGTTCAAATGTATCACAATAATAAATACCACACTATGTGCTGAAAAATGATGAACAAACATATGTATATAATATACAAGTTGCGTCCAGATTAATTTGTATAGTAATCTTATTCAAAAATTATTGGCACAAATCCATATACATACAATTGAACACACTTAGACAGTCATGTAGAAAAAAAATTGATATAGCCAGATATTAACTATATACATATGTTCTAGAGGACAATTATATCACAGCGGTGAGTGCCAAAATATATGCATGAAAACAAACAGCTATATGTACATAGTGTATGGATTGCGTCCAGATTAATTTATATGGTTGTCCCATTTAAAGTTATTGGTATAAATCCATACACTAAAGATGCATGCAAACAAATGCTTTTAAACGGTCATGCTAGAAGAGAGTAATCAAAATATCGCTAGATGTTGGCTAAAGGGCAATTGCCTATATGTATAATGCAATATAGTATTTTATGATAATAACGCCCAATAAAGTGACTATTCCCATCGCAGATTGCAAGTGCATCTGTGTAGGAAACAATATTATATAGTATGTCACTAAAATCCAATATGGTGGCTGGCACAATATATGCATAGAAGATGTCGAAATTTTGAGGACTCAATTCGCTAAAAGCTATAATGCATGAGCCTAAAGAGATCCCAAAATACTATAACATGATACAGACAGATACAGACAGATGTGAGCATGATAGTAAGAACATGAACGACCTTATGACTGGAGCCTGGATTCCCCGACGCGCGTTTTGCGTTAGCTTAGTCAACAGGGGGTTGACGAAGCTAACGCGAAACGCGCGTCGGGGAATCCAGGCTCCAGTCATAAGGTCGTTCATGTTCTTACTATCATGCTCACATCTGTCTGTATCTGTCTGTATCATGTTATAGTATTTTGGGATCTCTTTAGGCTCATGCATTATAGCTTTTAGCGAATTGAGTCCTCAAAATTTCGACATCTTCTATGCATATATTGTGTCAGCCACCATATTGGATTTTAGTGACATACTATATAATATTGTTTCCTACACAGATGCACTTGCAATCTGCGATGGGAATAGTCACTTTATTGGGCGTTATTATCATAAAATACTATTGCATTATACATATAGGCAATTGCCCTTTAGTATATTTGAATTTAGCCAACATCTAGCGATATTTTGATTACTCTCTTCTAGCATGACCGTTTAAATGCATTTGTTTGCATGCATCTTTAGTGTATGGATTTATACCAATAACTTTAAATGGGACAACCATATAAATTAATCTGGACGCAATCCATACACTATGTACATATAGCTGTTTGTTTTCATGCATATAGTATGGCACTCACCGCTGTGATATAATTGTCCTCTAGAACATATGTATATAGTTAATATCTGGCTATATCAATTTTTTTTCTACATGACTGTCTAAGTGTGTTCAATTGTATGTATATGGATTTGTGCCAATAATTTTTGAATAAGATTACTATACAAATTAATCTGGACGCAACTTGTATATTATATACATATGTTTGTTCATCATTTTTCAGCACATAGTGTGGTATTTATTATTGTGATACATTTGAACATTAGGAGGTATTTGAAATACATCTGATTATGTGCCTCTTTAGACATTTTTGGCTTATACCATTCTATTGACTTATGAGACACTTGGTTTTCTACAAAAATGGCAATATAGCCTTTGATATATATTATTACTTGTAGACAGATTAGATCTTTACATATACGTACTTATGGGAGCATATTGGATATACATCGCACTTTTAAATGTATCTTGTGATTTGTGTGACCATTTTTCTAATAAAGTGTATTTTTTATGGCAATTTGCTTCAAGTGCTTTTTCAGTTATCATTACTGTACATGCTGAAAGTTTGGTCAGTTTACGCCATTTTTATTTTTTTGGCTTAGGTGTCACTGTACTTATATACACCATTATTTGGCCAAAAAAAGGCCACACATGTTTCGGTGTGGTATCTCATGCCAGCTTTTATATCTGTACGTGCTGAAAGTTTTGCCAGTTTACGCCATTTTTCTTTTTTTGGCCTGGGTGTCACTGTTCTTATATACACCAGTATTTAGCCAAAAAAAAGAAAAACTTTCCACATATGTTCCGTTGTGGTATCTCAGTGGCAGCTCATATCTGTGCATGCTCAAAGTATGGCCAGTTTATGTCAGTTTTATTTTTTTGGCTTGGGTGTCACTGTACTTATATACACCATTATTTAGCCAAAAAAAAGGCCACATGTTTCATTGTGGTTTCTCATGCCAGCTCATATCTGTGCATGCTTTAAGTTTGGCCAGTTTACTCCAGTTTTCTTTTATTGGCCTGGGTGTCACTGTACTTATATACACCAGTACACCAGTATTTAGCTAAAAAAAAACAAAAAAAGCAGGGTACACATTTGTCATAGTGGTATGTCCGTGCCAGCTCATATATGTTCATGCTGAATTTCTGGCCAGTTTACGGCAGTTTTCTTTTTTTGGCCTGGGTGTCACTGACCTTATATACACAAGTATTTAGCTAAAAAAACAAAAAACAGGGCACACATTTGTCACAGTGGTATCTCCGTGCCAACTCATTACTGTACATACTGAAAGTTTGGTCAGTTTACCCCATTTTTCTTCATTATGCCTGGTGTCACTGTACTTATTTACACAAGTATTTAGCCCCCCCAAAAAAAACGGTCATGCATGTTTCGGTGTGTTATCTCCGTGCCAGCTCATATCTGTGTGTGCTCAAAGTTTGGACAGTTAACGTCAGTTTTCATTTTTTCACCTGGGTGTCACTGTACCTTTATACACCAGTATGTAGCCAAAAAAAAAGGCCACTCATGTTTCGGTGTGGTATCTCGTGTCAGCTCATATCTGTGCATGCTGAAAGTTTGGCCAGTTTATGCCAGTTTTCTTTTTTGGCCTTGGTGTCACTTTACTTCTATACACCAGTATTTGCCATAAAAAAAAAAATGAGTGCACACATTTGTCACAATGGTATCTCCGTGCCATCTCATAGCTGTGCATGCTCAAAGGTTGGCCAGTGTATGCCAGTTTTCTTTTTTTGGCCTGGGTGTTACTGTACTTATATACAACGGTAGAGTTGAGCAAAACAGGTTGGTCAGATTCAAAAGTCGCCGACTTTCGCCAAAGTCGGGTTTCGCTCAGCGAAACCCGACCATAGCGTGAAGTCGGCCATGCGGTCGTCGACCCGAGCTCCAAAGTCGGTTTTCCCATAATGCTTGCAGGCACCTTTTCTCAGCCAATGAGCAAGGACGTACAGTGTGGGCAACGAGATGACATGGCAGCGGCCACCACCATCTTAGAGAAGGGCATTGCAGTGATTGGCTTGCTTTGGGGGGAGTCATAGTGCATATAAAAACCCTAACCGCCGACCGTCATTTTACTTCTGCTGATCTGAACAGTAGGGAGAGGTTGCTGATGCTGTTTATCAGTGGGGAGAGAGTTAGGGCTGGAAAGGAAAGTTCTTATGTGCTTGTGCTGATAGCAATTGTGCTGTACAGTAAGTGTGCAGTGACAGGGGAGGATTTTCTTGTTTGCAGCAGCGCTGGTTATTAGGCTGCCTGCCAGTGACAGGGGAGGATTTTCTTGTGTGTTGTGTGCAGCAGCGCTGGTTTATAGGCTGCCTCCTAGCTGTATTGCTGTGTGTACACTGTGGTGCAGACTGCTTTTTACACAGCACTAATACATTTATTATATTTTTCTGCACAGTTACCGAGCATTCATTTTTTCCCACACCGTATAGAGCTGTACGCTCCTCACACACTACCGTGGACTCTGGAAATATATACGGAGGTTTACAATTACCCCTAGACTGTATACAGTTGTATGCTTCTGATACAGTACCCTTTTTCTGCTTGTTATATTCTTGTCTAATCCATACTGAGCCTGTGAGCATCTGTGTCTGACTCCGGAAATATATACGGAGATTTACAATTATCCCTAGACTGTATACAGCTTTACGCTTGTGATACAGTACCCTTTTTCTGATTTTTATATTCTGGTCTAATCCATACTAAGCCTGTGAACGTCTGTGTCTGACTCTGGAAATATATACAGAAATTTACAATTACCCCTAGACTGTACACAGCTGTACGCTTCTGATACAGTACCCTTTTTCTGATTTTTATATTCTTGTCTAATCCATACTGAGCATGTGAGCGTCTGTGTCTGACTCAGTAAATATATACGGATATTTACAATTATCCCTAGACTGTATACACCTGGTATCTTCTGATACAGTACCCTTTTTCTGCTTGTTATATTCTTGTCTAATCCATACTGAGCCTGTGGGCATCTGTGCCTGACTCCGGAAATATATATGGAGATTTACAATTACCCCTACACTGTATACACCTGGTATCTTCTGATACAGTACCCTTTTTCTGCTTTTTATATTCTGGTCTAATCCATACTGAGCCTGTGAGCGTCTGTGTGTGACTCCGGAAATTTATACGGAGTTTTACAATTACCCCTAGACTGTATACAGCTGTACGCTTGTGATACAGTACCCTTTTTCTGCATTTTATATTCTGGTCTAATCCATACTGAGCATGAAAGCGTCTGTGTGTGACTCCTGAAATATATACGGAGATTTACATTTTTCCCCTATACTATATACACCTCCTATCTTCTGATACAGTACCCTTTTTCTGCTTTTTATATTCTGGTCTAATCCATACTGAGCCTGTGAGCGTCTGTGTGTGACTCCGGAAATATATACGGAGATTTACAATTACCCCTAGACTGTATACAGCTGTACGATTGTGATACATTACCCTTTTCTGCTTTTTATATTCTTGTCTAATCCATACTAAGCCTGAGAGCGTCTGTGTGTGACTCCGGAAATATATACGGAGATTTACAATTACCTCTAGACTGTATACAGCTGTACGCTTGTGATACAGTACCCTTTTTCTGCTTTTTATATTCTGGTCTAATCCATACTGAACCAAACTGTGTCTGACTCTGTATATATATGGGGAGATTTACAATTACCCCTAGACTGTGTACAGCTGTACGCTTCTGATACATTACCCTTTTTCTGCTTTTTATTTCTGGTCTAATACATATTGAACCTGTGAGAGTCTGTGTCTGACTCCGGAAATATATACTGAGATTTACAATTATCCCTACAGTGTATACAGCTGTACGCTTCTGATACAGAACCCTTTTTCTGCTTTTTATATTTTGGTCTAATCCATACTGAGCCTGAGAGCGTCTGTGTGTGACTCCGGAAATATATACGGAGATTTACAATTACCCCTAGACTGTATAGAGCTGTACTCTTGTGATACAGTACCCTTTTTCTGCTTTTTATATTCTGGTCTAATCCATACTGAGCCTGAGAGCATCTGTGTGTGACTCCTGAAATATGTACGTAGATTTACAATTTTCCCCTATACTATATACACCTGCTATCTTCTGATACAGTACCCTTTTTCTGCTCGTTATATTCTGGTCTAATCCATACTGAGCCTGTGAGCATCTGTGTCTGACTCCGTAAATATATGCTGAGATTTACAATTAACTCTAGACTGTATATAGCTGTACGCTTCTGATACATTATTCTTTTTCTGCTTTTTATATTCTAGTCTAATCCATACTGAGCCTGTGAGAGTCTTTGTCTGACTCCAGAAATATATACGGAGATTTACAATTATCCCTACACTGTATACAGCTGTACGCTTGTGATACAGTACCCTTTTTCAGCTTTTTATATTCTGGTCTAATCCACACTGAGCCTGTGAGCGTCTGTGTCTGACTCCGGAAATGTATACGGAGATTTACAATTACCCCTACACTGTATACACCTGGTATCTTCTGATACAGTACCCTTTTTGTGCTTTTTATATTCTAGTCTAATCCATACTGAGCCTGTGAGCGTCTGTGAGTGACTCCTGATATATATCAGGAAATTTACAAATTTCCCCTATACTATATACACCTGTTATTTCTGATACAGTACCCTTTTTCTGCTTTTTATATTCTGGTCTAATCCATACTGAGCCTGTGAGCGTCTGTGTCTGACTCCGGAAATATATAAGGAGATTTACTATTTTCCCCTTCACCGTATACAGCTGAACGCTTCTGATACAGTACCATATATATGCTGGTATTTTTGGTACATTTTCCCAAATATGAGGAAGTATGGTGGAAGAGGCTGCGGACGTGGCGTGGGGGCCAGCTGGTACTGATGGTGGTGGTGTTGCATCTGCTGGTAGTGCCAAAAGCACAATAGCACCTAAGGCAGGAGGTGTTGAGCCTGCATCATTGTCTGGCTCCCGAAGGCCTGGAAGGCTCCCTTTTCTGGGAGTAGGTAAACCGCTTTTAAAGCCAGAGCATCAGGAACAGGTTTTGGCTTACATTGCCGAAACAGCCTCCAGCTCTATCGCCTCCTCTTCTGAAGTTTCAAAAAATACAAGCACTGAGTCGTCAGTGCATTCTCCTGGTCAGGAACAACACCTTTCATTGTATCCTTCACCCCCACCAAAAGTGAATAGATTCATAAAAAAACAAACAAAAAATGTGAGTCACCCAATCTAAAATGCAATAGAAGATGCTAACAATTGTGTCAGTATTATTTAAGCTCTCCTATAGTTCTGAGAACTGAAAACAGCATCTTCATTTAGGATGAATAAAACCACTCATAATAATCTGGTGGTAATTACCGTACCCAAGCACAACCATTTGGAGAGGATATATAATAAACCAACCTCCACAATTCATATAGGGTCACACTGGGAACACATATATATCAAACGATAATTCTTATTATTGATGAGAGAGAAAAAAAAGGAACGATCTCACCATATCATATGAGAAGAGAGCAGGAGCCTTTTCCAGAAACCACATGTATTGCATTGGATCTCTGATACATCCAACGGGAGGACAATTCCCTGTCACTCCCTAAGGGGCTATCAATAGACTGACCCCCAAGCTCCTGCCCTAACAAGGGCAGTCCATAACTAGCCCTATAACATAATACGCCCTGCACTTTCCCTAAAGAGGTGTCCCGACGCGTTTCCTTCAAGCGGTTTCATCAGGGGACTAGCTTGTATTAAAGTGCTGCAGTGTTATGCTATAGAGACATAAGGCCCTTCTACTCTCAATGCTGTCTGCAGAGAGTGAAGTGGCTAAAGAGGGGCGTTTAAATAAGACATGATAGATTACATCACTTCCCAAAGGTTTGTCCAATAAATCGCTGTATTTACTTTAAATGCATACATAATCCCGCCACCTCCGTTAAGTAAAATGTATGCCACATGGTGAGGTCGCTACTTACACTCATTGAAATGCACGCCGAGAGATCCCACAGTCAGTGGAACGCAGCAGGAAGTGATATGACGTCACTTTCTCGAGTCACAGACCATTCAGCAGGGACCGCCTACTTCCGGCCTCTGTAATGTATAACGCCGAGCGCCGCGCAAACAGGCAACAGACAGTAGACGTGTCCCCAGTGCAGTGTCATCTCAGGAAGGCTGATACATTCACTTCTCACCGAGTGATCTGTGGAAATGACAGACAAGGCAAGGAGTGTGTCCCCGGCACTACGTCATCTCATAGAGTCGGATACAGTCGGTTCACACACCAAATTAGCTACGTAAGCAAGGAAGTGGATTTTAATAAAGACATAGCGTTCTGGTAAACACACCTGAGCACACAAAAAGTGAGATCGATGATATATATATCACAAACGTGACATACTTATATCGGAAATAGCCACTTGGAACATTAGATATAATGATGGACAAGGGCAAAACTTATACTTATTCCAACACGATATATATAAATGCCATATAATATGTAAGTAACGTAAATTATTGGACTAGGAAGGATCATGAAGAATATATGTAACTCCTAAGGAATGGTGACTAAATGGGTTTTTAGGCAAAATTGTTCAAATGAATGGGTCAAAAACAAAGAATTAAAAGAAAGCCAAAGAAGAATTAAATGAAACAACCATAATTAATCTGGTCATTGAGGCCCTTCGGTGTGATAGTCTCCAAATAAAAAATCCACTTGGCTTCCCTCTGCAAAATTAATTGGTCCCAGTTCCCCCCTCTGGGGTTTTTAATACTCTATCAATGGCAATAAATTTAATGCAGTTGATATTGCCACCATGAAGACCATGGATATGTCTCGAAATGGGAGTATCCCTCTTGTGTGTGACATCGCCAACATGATCACCAACCCTCCTTTTAAATTCACGAATTGTTTTACCAACATACTCTAATCCGCAAGAACAGGTGGCTTTGTAGATGACCCCCTTAGTACTGCAATTCATGAAACTTTTAATGGGGTAATCTTTGCCTGTCACATTACTGACAAATGTCTTTCCAGTATCTATGTGTTGACAGGCAACACAATGCCCACATTTATAGCAGCCCGTAACGTTGCTATGTAGCCATGTTTGGGTTGCAGGGGCAGAAAAGTGACTATGAACTAGTCTATCATTTAGTGATCGGGCTTTCTTATAGGTGATCAATGGATCCTCACCAAGAAAAGGCGAAATATCACCATCCATTTGAAGGATAGACCAATGTTTTTTAATGATATTCCTCACTTGTGCAGAGCCGTTGTCAAAAGTCGTGATAAATCTGAGGAGGTTATTGTCCGTCTCATTTCTCGTAACCGGATTCAACAATTCCGAACGAGTACGTGACTTAGCGTCACGGTATGCCTTGGTTAGAATGTGTCGGAGGTACCCTCTATCAAGGAATCTTTCCCTCAAGTCCTTGGCTTGAGTTTCAAATGCTGAATTGTTAGAACAATTCCTACGGACTCTTAGATATTGCCCCTTCGGGATGCCTTTCTTAAGGTGCTGTGGGTGATGGCTACTCCAGTGTAATAAAGCATTGGTAGATGAAGGTTTCCTATATGTAGAGGTTACCAATTCGCCATTCTCACCCTCTTGATAAGGATATCAAGAAATGGCAATGTTGTCTCATGGATCACTGATGTAAAAAACAGACCAATGTTATTGTGATTGAGACTGGTCACAAAACTGCTGAATTCATTAATAGAGCCCCTCCAGATTATAAAAAATTCGTCTATGTATCGTGTCCATATTTCAAGAGCACGACACACAGACGATTCAGCTTCCTCAAGATCACTACAAACCATAGTCTCTTCCCACCAGCCAAGGAGCAGATTTGCATAGGCCGGGGCACAGGGACTGCCCATTGCAGTCCCCCTTAGCTGGTGGTAGACTACACGGTTAAATGTGAAGTAGTTGTGGGTTAGACAAAAACGAAGGAGCCTCAATACAAAATGATTATGTTCCTGATATTGACATCCCCTCATATTCAAAAAGTATTGCACTGCCTCCAGACCGGAATCATGTGGAATGGATGAATACAATGCTTCCACATCAATACTCGCCAGATAGGATTCTGGGCTTATTGTTAGTCCGTCTAGGCGACGAAGGAGGTCTGGAGTGTCACGTACATAAGACTGCAAAGAGGCCACAAAAGGAGACAAAATTTTGTCCAAATAGATGCCCACATTTTGGCATAAGCTGCCTACACCAGATACTATCGGTCGGCCCTTAAGTGGATGAACCCCTTTATGAACCTTGGGCAAACAATAGAAGGTAGCTGTGACTGGATGGTTCGGATACATAAACTCAAATTCAGTTTTGGAAATAACTCTCTTGACAAGTGTCTCATTGAGGATCTGCTTTAACTCCTCACGATATTCATCAGTTGGATTGTGTGTCAGAACTTCATACGTATTACCATCACTCAAAATGGAATGACTCATAGACACATATTGGTCAACCCCCAGGATCATAACATTGTCCCCTTTGTCGGAGGGTTTAATTACAATGCTGTCATCCTGTTCTAGACCTCGAATTGCTTCCATTTCTTTTTTTGAGCAATTAAAATGGCATTGGATGTGACTATGCGAGAGCTCAACCAGATCTCTAGTAACCAGATTAGAAAAAAACATCAATTGCTGATAAATCACCAGATGGTGGTGGCATTTTGGTGCTTTTATCCTTCAAATCAGTAAAAGGACGAAGGCCCAAGATGTTAGGATTATCATCAGCGATAGAATCCAACAATCTTACGTCATCCAACATGTCTTCTGGTATACCCAATTCAGAACTAATACGAAGATCTTGTTTCTGAAAAAACTTTTTCACCTAATTTTGCAGAGGAATAAATTAAGGTCTTTAACTGTCCTAAAGAGATCAAAATCAGTATTGGGGATAAAAGAAAGACCCTTACTCAAGACAGACATTTCACAATCATTGATAACCCTCTCAGACAAGTTAATAATTTGAATACCACTGGATATTGAAGTACCAGGAGATGTTACTCCCCTTATTTCTTGGTCTGTGGTGGTCGGTTCCTGAGGGCATAAACTTGATCTAAAAAATGTCCACTAGGGGTATTATCCGGTCTGTCAGAGGTATTACGTGTGCCTCGGCCTCTCCCTCTACCTCTATTCCTCCCTCTTGATGATCGATTTCTACTTTCTGACTCAGAAAAGTCTGTATCAGTAGATGATAATTCAGACTCTCTATCCAAGGGAATGGAGCGTGGGGTTAGGACTAAATGCAGGATTTTTATGCCTACTACCTGCTGTGAGGTTAATTCTCAAGCCCCGCGGGACTATTTTGGCTTTTAGATAGCTCTCTAAGCTTTGAACTTCCCACCAGGATGTAATTTGGTCCCTGTAGACCTGTTGTAGCTCCTTAAATGCCACATTAAATGTAGGCAGATATTTTTTCTGAGTAAAGGTATGTTCAGAAAAAACTTCCTTAGCCTCCGAAAGCCAATTATCAGTGTTCAGACTCACAGAAAGAAATCCTGCCATAACCCAGGATAATTAAGTACAAAAAAAGCAGCAGCTCTAGTGTCGGCCAATAATTTACGTTACTTACATTTTATATGGCATTTATATATATTGTGTTGGAATAAGTATAAGTATTGCCCTTGTCCATCATTATATCTAATATTCCTAGTGGCTATCTCCGATATAAGTATGTCACGTTTGTGATATATATATCATCGATCTCACTTTTTGTGTGCTCAGGTGTGTTTACCAGAACGCTATGTCTTTATTAAAATCCACTTCCTTGCTTACGTAGCTAATTTGGTGTGTGAACCGACTGTATTCGCCTCTATGAGATGACGTAGTGCCGGGGACACACCCCTTGCCTTGTCTGTCATTTCCACAGATCACTCGGTGAGAAGTGAATTTATCAGGATTAAGTATGCATTTAACCCCTTCACCACAAGGGTGGTTTGCACGTTAATGACCGGGTCAATTTTTACAATTCTGACCACTGTCTCTTTATGAGGTTATTACTCTGGAACGCTTCAACGGATCTTTGCGATTCTGAGATTGTTTTCTCGTGACATATTGTACTTTATGTTAGTGGTAAAATTTCTTCGATATAACTTGCGTTTATTTTTGAAAAAAACGTAAATATGGTGAAAATTTTGAAAATTTTGCAATTTTCAAACTTTGAATTTTTATTCCCTTGAAACAGAGAGATATGTCACACAAAATAGTTAAGAAATAACATTTCCCACATGTCTACTTTACATCAGCACAATTTTGGAACCAAAATTTTTTTTTGTTAGGAAATTATAAGGGTTAAAAGTTGACCAGTGATTTCTCATTTTTACAACAAAATTTACAAAGCCATTTTTTTAGGGACCACCTCACATTTAAAGTCACTTTGAGGGGTCTATATGTCAGAAAATACCCAAAAGTGACACCATTCTAAAAACTGAACCCCTCAAGGTACTCAAAACAACATTCAAGAAGTTTAATAACCCTTCAGGTGCTTCACAGGAACTGAAGCAACGTGGAAGGAAAAAATTAATATTTAACTTTTTAGCCACAAAAATGATCTTTTACAAACTTTTTTTTATTTTCACAAGGGTAAAAGGAGAAAATGGGCAGATAAAGTTGTTGTGCAATTTCTCCTGAGTACGCCAATACCTCATATGTGGGGGAAAACCACTGTTGGGCACACGGCAGAGCTCGTAAGAGAAGGAGCGCCGTTTGACTTTTTCATACTAAAATTGGCTGGAATTGAGATTGGACGCCATGTCGTGTTTGGAGAGCCCCTGATATGCCTAAACAGTGGAAACCCCCCACAAGTGACACCATTTTGGAAACTAGACCCCCTAAGGAACTTATCTAGATCTGTTGTGAGCACTTTGAACCCCAAAGTGTTTCACAAAAGTTTATAATGCCTGGGTGTGAAAAAAAAAAAAACAATTTTCCACAAAAATGATTTTTTTAGTCCCAAATTTTTGATTTTTCCCAAGGAAATTGGACCCCAAAAGTTGTTGTCCAATTTGTCCTGAGTACGCTGATACCCCATATGTGGGGGGGGGAAACTGTTTGGGCGCACGGCAGGGCTTGGAAAGGAAGCAGTAACGTTTTGGAATGCAAACATTGATGGGGGTCATGTTCCGTTTGTAGTGCCCCAGATGAGCCTAAACAGTGGAAACTCCCCACAAGTGACCCCATTTTGGAAGCTAGACCCCCTAAGGAACTTATCTAGATCTTTGGTGAGCACTTTGAACCCCCAAGTGCTTCACACAAGTTTATAATGCCCGGGCATGAAAATAAAAAAATCCTATTTTTTTCCCACAAAAATTATCTCTTAGTCACTAATTTTTATTTTCCCAAGGGTAACAGGAGAAATTGGACCACAAAATTTGTTGTCCAATTTGTCCTGAGTACGCTGATACCCCATATGTGGGGGGGAACCACTGTTTGGGCGCATGGCAGAGCTCGGAATGGAAGGAGCACCATTTGACTTTTTCCAACCAAAATTGGCTGGAATTGAGTTTGGACGCCATGTTGCATTTGGAGAGCCCCTGCTGTGCCTAAACAGTGGAAACTCCCCACAAGTGACCCCATTTGGGAAACTAGACCCCCTAAGGAACTTATCTAGATCTTTGGTGAGCAATTTGAACCCCCAAGTGCTTCACACAAGTTTATAACGTAGAGCCGTAAAATTAAAAAATCATATTTTTTCCACAAAATTGATCTTTTCACCCCAATTTTTATTTTCCCAAGGGTAACAAGACTCCAAAAGTTATTGTGCAATTTGTCCTGAGTGCGCTGATACCCCATATGTGGGAGTAAACCAGTGTTTGGGTGCATGGCAGAGTTTGGAAGGGAAGGAGCGCCGTTTGACTTTTTCAACGCAGAATTGGCTGGATGCCATGTCGTGTTTGGAGAGCTCCTGATCTGCCTAAACAGTGGAAACCCCCCACAAATGACAGCATTTTGGAAACTAGACCCCTCAAGGAACTTATCTAGATGTGTGGTGAGCACTTTGAACCCCAAAGTGCTTCACAGAAGTTTATAACGTACAGCCGTAAAATAAAAAATCTTTTTTTTTTTTTACAAAAATGATTTTTTCGCCCCCAATATTTTATTTTCACAAGGGTAACAGGAGAAATTGGACCCCAAAAGTTGTTGTCCAATTTGTCCTGAGTATGCTGATACCCAATATGTGGGAGTAAACTACTGCATGGGCGCACGTCGGGGCTCGGAAGGGAAGTAGTGACGTTTTGGATTGCAGACTTTGATGGAATGGTCTGGGGAAGTCATGTCGCATTTGGAGAGCCCCTGATGCACCTAAACAGTGGAAACCCCCCACATGTGACCCCATTTTGGAAAATAGACCCCACAAGGAACTTATCTAGATGTGTGGTGAGCACTTTGAACCCCGAAGTGCTTCACAGAAGTTTATAACGTACAGCTGTAAAAATAAAAAATCCTTTTTTTTTTTTTTACAAAAATGATTTTTTCGCCCCCAATATTTTATTTTCACAAGGGTAACAGGAGAAATTGGAACCCAAAAGTTGTTGTCCAATTTGTCCTGAGTACGCTGATACCCAATATGTGGGAGTAAACTACTGTATGGACGCACGTCGGGGCTCGGAAGGGAAGTAGTGACGTTTTGGATTGCAGACTTTGATGGAATGGTCTGGGGGAGTCATGTAGCATTTGGAGAGCCCCTGATGCGCCTAAACAGTGGAAGCCCCCCACAAGTGACCCCATTTTGGAAAATAGACCCCACAAGGAACTTATCTAGATGTGTGGTGAGCACTTTGAACCCCGAAGTGCTTCACAGAAGTTTATAACGTACAGCTGTAAAAATAAAAAATCCTTTTTTTTTTTTTTTCAAAAATGATTTTTTCGCCCCCAATATTTTATTTTCACAAGGGTAACAGGAGAAATTGGACCCCAAAAGTGGTTGTCCAATTTGTCCTGAGTACGCTGATACCCAATATGTGGGAGTAAACTACTGTATGGGCGCACGTCGGGGCTCGGAAGGGAAGTAGTGACGTTTTGGATTGCAGACTTTGATGGAATGGTCTGGGGGAGTCATGTAGCATTTGGAGAGCCCCTGATGCGTCTAAACAGTGGAATCCCCCCACAAGTGACCCCATTTTGGAAAATAGACCCCACAAGGAACTTATCTAGATGTGTGGTGAGCACTTTGAACCCCGAAGTGCTTCACAGAAGTTTATAACGTACAGCCGTAAAATAAAAAATCTTTTTTTTTTTACAAAAATGATTTTTTCGCCCCCAATATTTTATTTTCACAAGGGTAACAGGAGAAATTGGACTCCAAAACTTGTTGTCCAATTTGTCCTGAGTACGCTGATACCCAATATGTGGGAGTAAACTACTGTATGGGCGCACGTCAGGGCTCGGAAGGGAAGTAGTGACGTTTTGGATTGCAGACTTTGATGGAATGGTCTGGGGGCGTCATGTCGCATTTGGAGAGCCCCTGATGCGCCTAAACAGTGGAAACCCCCCACAAGTGACCCCATTTTGGAAAATAGACCCCACAAGGAACTTATCTAGATGTGTGGTGAGCACTTTGAACCCCGAAGTGCTTCACAGAAGTTTATAACGTACAGCCGTAAAAATAAAAAATCCTTTTTTTTTTACAAAAATGATTTTTTTCGCCCCCAATAATTTATTTTCACAAGGGTAACAGGAGAAATTGGACCCCAAAATTTGTTGTCCAATTTGTCCTCAGTACGCTGATACCCAATATGTGGGAGAAAACGACTGTATAGGTGCACGTCTGGGCTCGGAAGGGAAGTAGTGATGTTTTGGATTGCAGACTTTGATGGAATGGTCTGGGGGCGTCATGTCGCATTTGGAGAGCCCCTGATGCGCCTAAACAGTGGAAACCCCCACAAGTGACACCATTTTGGAAAATAGACCCCACAAGGAACTTATCTAGAAGTGTGGTGAGCGCTATGAAGCCCCAAGTGCTTCACAGAAGTTTTATAACATACAGCCGTAAAAACAAAAAAATCATTTTTTTTTTACAAAATTGATTTTGTCGCCCCCAGTTTTTTATTTTTCCAAGGGTAACAGGAGAAATAGGACAAATTGCACAATAACTCTTGTCCAGAGTACGCTGATACCCCATATGCGGGAGTAAACTACTGTTTGGGCGCATGGCAGAGCTCAGAAGTGAAGGAGCACCGTTTGACTTTTTCAACGCAGAATTGGCTGGAATTGAGATCAGATGCCATGTCACATTTGGAGAGCCCCTGATGTGCCTAAACAGCAGAAACCCTCCAATTATAACTCCAAGCCTAACCCCAACACACCCCTAACCCTAGTCCCAACCCTAACCACAAACCTAACCCTAACACACCCCTAACCGTAATACCAACCCTAATCCTAATCCTAACGTTAGCGCCAACCCTAACCCTAACTTTAGCCGCAACCCTAACCCTAACGGGAAAATGGAAATAAATACATTTATTTAATTTTATTATTTTTCCCTAACTAAGGGGGTGACAAAGGGGGTTTGATTTACTATTTATAGCGGGTTTTTATGATTGGCAACTGTCACGCTAAAAGACGCTTTTTATTGCAAAAAATAGTTTTTTGCATCACCACATTTTGAGTGCTATAATTTTTGCATATTTTGGCCCACAGAGTCATGTGAGGTCTTACTTTTTGCGGGACGAGGGGACGTTTTTATTGGTACCATTTTTGAGCATTTGACTTTTTTGATCGCTTTTTATTTCGATTTTTGGGAGGTTAGAATGAACAAAAATCAGCAATTCATGAATTTCATTTGGGGGAGGCGTTTGTACCGTTCCGCGTGTGGTAAAATTGATAAAGCAGTTTTATTCTTCTTGTCATTTCGATTACGGCGATACTTCATTTATATCATTTTTTTATGTTTTGGCGCTTTTATAGAATGAAAACAATTTTATATAAAAAATTATTATTTTTGCATCGCTTTATTCTGCGAGCTATAACTTTTTTTTTTTTCACTGATGATGCTGTATGATGGCTCGTTTTTTGCAGGACAAGATGATGTTTTCAGCGGTACCACGGTTATTTATCTCGGTCTTTTTGATCGCGTGTTATTCCACTTTTTGTTCAGCGGTATGATGATAAAGCATTGATTTTTTGCTTCGTTTTATTTTTATTTTTTTTAAGGGGTTCACTAAAGGGGTTAACTAGTGGGACAGTTTTATAGGGGGTCGTTACGGACGCGGCGATACCAAATATGTGTATTTTTATTGTTTTGTTTTTTTTATTTACAGTAAAGAATGAATTTATTGGGGAATATTTTTTTTTTTGATTTTTTTTACCACTTTTTATTTTTATTTTTTTTACTTTTTTACTTTGTCCCAGGGTGGACATCACTGTATTTTAGCAGATCGCTGGTGTGACAGTGTGCACAGCACTCTGTCACACCAGCGATCGCTCTGGCATCGCTGCAGGCTTCCTCAGCGCCTGCTCTCAGCAGGCACTGAGGAATCCGCCTCCCTTCAGGACCCCGGCGCCATCTTGGATAAGGGGACCTGGAGGGAGGACGGACCCTCGGAACAGCGCGACACATCGCGCTGCTCTGAGGGTCTCAGGGGAGCGCGCAGGGAGCCCCCACCCTGCGCGATCCTCCCCTGTGCCCCAGGTACACCGCGATCATGTTTGATCACGGTGTGCCAGGGTTAATGTGCCCGGAGCGGTCCGTGACAGTCACGGGTGTCAGCTGTGATAATCAGCTGACACCCGGCGGCGATCAGCTGCGCTTCCCCCGGGAGCGCAGCTGATCGCCCATGACGTACTATTCCGTCCATGGGAATTAGGTCCAGGGTCACATGGACGGAATAGTACGTCTGATGGAATAATGGGTTAAAGTAAATACAGCGATTTATTGGACAAACCTTTGGGAAGTGATGTAATCTATCATGTCTTATTTAAACGCCCCTCTTTAGCCACTTCACTCTCTGCAGACAGCATTGAGATTAGAAGGGCCTTATGTCTCTATAGTATAGCACTACAGCACTTTAATACAAGCTAGTCCCCTGATGAAACCGCTTGAAGGAAACGCGTCGGGACACCTCTTTAGGGAAAGTGCAGGGCGTATTATGTTATAGGGCTAGTTATGGACTGCCCTTGTTAGGGCAGGAGCTTGGGGGTCAGTCTATTGATAGCCCCTTAGGGAGTGACAGGGAATTGTCCTCCCGTTTGATGCATCAGAGATCCAGTGCAATACATGTGGTTTCTGGAAAAGGCTCCTGCTCTCTTCTCATATGATATGGTGAGATAGTTCCTTTTTTTTCTCTCTCATCAATAATAAGAATTATCGTTTGATATATATGTGTTCCCAGTGTGACCCTATATGAATTGTGGAGGTTGGTTTATTATATATCCTCTCCAAATGGTTGTGCTTGGGTACGGTAATTACCACCAGATTATTATGAGTGGTTTTATTCATCCTAAGAATGAAGCATGAAGATGCTGTTTTCAGTTCTCAGAACTATAGGAGAGCTTAAATAATACTGACACAATTGTTAGCATCTTCTATTGCATTTTAGATTGGGTGACTCACATTTTTTGTTTGTTTTTTATGAATCTATTAAAGGTTATGTTTTAATTTCACCTTTGCTTTATATTATATTTGATTTGGTGAATATTGTCTATCAACTGCTCTGGCCGACACTAGAGCTCCTGCTTTTTTGCAAAAGTGAACGATGCGGCAGGCCACATTTCAGATTATTTCATGGAGCTCTTTTCACATACCATGCCTGTGTTATCAAGTCAAATCCTGAATTCACCAGTCCAAGATGAATCTGACATGGAATGCACTGATGCACAGCCACTGCTATATGATTCTGCTGGTACATTCACCCAGAGCACTACATTGCCCTCGCAGTCTACTGAGCAAGAATCTGACCATGATGAAACTCAGGTGCCCCTTCCTACATACTATACCACCTTACATGGTGACACAGAGGAAGGTGCAGATGAAATTGAAGAGGAGGTGATGGATGACCCAGTTGTTGACACGGATTGGCATCCATTGGGGAGGAGGGTGCCGCTGGCAATAGCTCAGAAGAGGAGAAGAATCCGCAGCAGGCATCGACATCGCAGCAGCTTGGCCAGATGGTCAAATTAGCACAGCGTGCAAGCACTGAAAATTTATCCCATAGTAGGAAGAGTGCAGTGTGGCACTTTTTTTGACCAAAATCCTATTGATGAGACAAAGGTTATCTGTAAGAAGTGCGGAAGGACCTTTAGCTGAGGGAAAAATCTCCGAAATTTGAATACCAGTTGCATGCTTAGACATTTAATCACCATGCACTTGCAAGCGTGGACGGACTACAAAACCTCAGGTAGCACATGTACACCTGCTCCGACTGAAGGTAGCCAGCAACGCTACATCACTTCCCCCACTGTAAGCCCACCGGTTAGCACACCACCAGCAAGAAATGTTGAGGTGTCGTCACAAGGCCAAAGCAGTCAGGGAATCCCGCGCCTTGCTGAGCCCACAAAGCACCGCTGAGAAGCACGAAGCAGCAGTATTTCTCCATGGACGGACATTAACCCTTACTCACAGGTTGAGTCACACAGAGCAACAGGCAGCATATCTTCGTGGAGTTGTATTAACCTTCACCCACATATGAGATTCTCTGATCATGTTCTAGCCATAAGATTCTTCCCCCCTTTTTCATTCTCTTTAAGAAAGTACAGAAATGTATTTATGTATTAAGGGATGTTATGATTAAGACTCGGGAGAGTCGAAACGTCAAATTCATTGCTTTGCTAATCACTCTGAATATAATTGCTCCCTTATTTGGTTCTGTCTTATAAATCCTACACGATTTTGCATAGAATTCCTTGAGAGTGTGCGGTATATACTATATTTTTAGCCCACGGTATAGGCAACAATTGGCTGTAGTCGTTCGACCCTCCTCCTCCTCCAGAAGCGAAAGCTCGTCGAGAGAGTGCAGTCGCACGAGCTCTCCATCCGCAGCTACCAGTGTTGCACACGAGGTGTCCCACTATCGAACAGCTAGTGGTAAGCATCAGCAGGTTGTTTTAAAGATGATGTCTTTGGGCTACAACAGACACACCGCGGAGGTACTGGCCGACTACTTGCAGCGAAAAACTGAGTCATGGCTGGGCAGTCTACATCTTGAGCCAGGCAAGGTAGTCAGTGATAACGGCCATAATTTTGTGGCAGCCATAGCCCTGACAAAACTTAGACACAGACCTTGCCTGGCTCTCACCTTGAACCTGATGGTGCAGTGCTTCATAAAAAATTATCTGGCGTTACCAGCCCTGCTCCATAAGGTGCGAAGACTGTGCTCGCACATCTGTCGCTCGCCCGTAGACTCCAGTCGTATGCAGAGGCTGCAGCGTTCGCTCCACCTCACCAAGCACCGCCTAATCATAAACGTTGCAACAAGGTGGAACTCCACCATGCACATGGTTGAGAGGCTGTGCGAACAGAGGCAGGCTGTAATGCATTTGTGGGAGGATACACGGGCAGGCAGTTTGAGGGCAGACATCGAGTTGTCGGGTGGTCAGTGGTCAAAGCTGAAAGACCTCTGTAAAGTCCTTCAGTGTTTTGAGGAATGCACACAGCTGGTAAGCGCAGACGACGCCATCATAAGCATGAGCATCCAACTTATGCGTCTGCTCATGCAAACTTTGACGCACATTAACAATCAGGTGTCTGCAGCGGAGGAGGAAGAGGAGGAGGAGGAGGGAAGCCTTGATGACAGTCAGCCATTGTCTGTTCAGGGAACTGTCATGGACGAGGTGGAGGAAGAAGAAGAGGAGGAGGATGAGGGGGGATGATTATTTTGGGGAGGAGGATGCTTCTCAGGGGGAAGAGAAAATGTTGACTTGCCAAGGTCAGATACAGGGTTTGTGCATGACTGGAGGGATGTGGATTTTGCAGAAAGTGCTCCTCCACCCACCACTGGCAGTGCATCATTGACACCTGGAACATTGGCCCACATGTGTGATTATGTCTTGCGGATCCTAAAAAGGGACCCCAGCATTGCCAAAATTATGAAGGATGATGACTACTGGTTGGCCAGCATCCTCGATCCATGCTATAAAGGCAAATACAGAACATCATGCCACAGGAGAACCTAGAGCTAATATTGGCAAACAAACAAGCAACTCTGGTAAACCATTTGTTAGAGGTATTCCCAGCACACAACAGCGGTGAAAATTCTACCACGAGCCGTACTGGGCAACATGGAAGAGGTGTTCGTGGTGCACACAGCCGAAGTGGCGTTGGAGACAGGGGTTTCATGACCATGTTGTGGACTGATTTCACGAGTACCGCTCACATGAGGGGTAATACTGAATCGATTGCAACAGACAGGAGACAGCAGTTGTCAACTATGGTTCAAAATTACCTCTCCTCCCCTATTGATGTTATCCCACACAGTTCATTCCCCTTTGACTACTGGGCCTGTAAACCGGACACCTGGCCTCAATTGGCACAATATGCCTTACAGGAACTCGCTTGCCCTGCTGGTAGAATGCTATCAGAAAGAGTCTTCAGTGCAGCTGGATCAATCCTGACAGAAAGAAAGAACCGACTGTCGACCCAAAATGTTGGTGATCTCACCTTCATTAAAATGAACAATGCCTGGGTTTCAAAGGATTTTGTACCACCTTCCCCTGATGACACATAGTTTGCCAGCAAAATGGCTTGCTTTGTCCTCCTCTTCCTCCAACTTCTCCAATTCCTCCATTTGCAGCTGCTGAATGTCCAGCCTACACTTCAACATATGCCAGTTTTTCCACCTCCCTAACTGGGCTATACCCCCCCAGGGCCGGCGTCAGCACCTTTCGCACCCGGGCAAGTGACAGGTCCCTGAGCAGGTAGGGGGGCCCACTCGCCATCAGAGACACCGGCGTACTATGAGGGGCCATGTACCAGTGTCGGCGACCATGAGAGGGCCCCCCCTGCTTGCTCAGGGCCCCAGCACTTGCAATACTTACCTCTCCCTGCTTCACTGATGTGACGTCTTCCATGTTTCCTGACAGTGACATTCAGGTCAGAGAGTGCGATGACGTCACGTCTGTGCGCCCTCTGCCTGAACAGTCACAATGCAGAGAGCTGGAAGATGGCGACGCTGAGGAGTACAGAGTAGAGCAGTGCCCAGCGAGGAGAGGTATTTCTTTTTTTTAATGTTTGGAGCAAAATATGGGGAGCATTATACACTGGAGAATTATATATGGGGCCCATCATACACTTGAGCATCATAGATGGGGCCCAATATACACTGGAGCATCATATAGGGCCCATTATATATGGAGCATTATATAGGCCCATCATACACTGGAGCATCATCCATGGGGCCCATATTATACTGGAGCATGATATGGGGCCCATTATATATGCAGCATTATATAGGGCAATCAAACACTGGGGCATCATCCATGGGGCCCATCATATACTTCAGCATCATATGGGACCCATCATATACTAGAGCATCATATGGGGTTCATTATTTAAGGGGCATCACATGGAGCCCATTATATATGGAGTATTATATACGGGGACCATTATATTTGGAGCATTATACGGGGCTCATCATACACTGGAGCAGTATAAATGGGGCCCATCATACAGTGGAGCATCATATACGGGGCCATTATACACTGGAGCATCATATGGGGCCCATTATGTATGGAGCATGATATAGGCCCATCATACACTGGAGCATCATCCATGGGGCCCATTATATACTGGAGCATCATATGGGGCCCATCATATACTAGAGCATCATATGGGGCCCATCAAATACTAGGGCATCATATGGGGTTCATTATTTATGGGACATCACATGGAGCCCATTATATATGGAGCATCATATGGAGCACATATGGGGCCTATTCTGTACGGACCATTATATGGAGCCCATTCTGTATGGCACACTATGTGGTGCCCATAATACTGTATGGAGGACTATACTGTCCGGTTTTTGAGCTATTGTAGAATTTAAAAGAGATATCACTCATGTAATGTAAGTATTTGGCATTGTACTATACCTATATTTCTCTGCCGTATCGGAGCATCATGAATTGTGGTATGTGTTAAAGGGGCCCACTGACACTCTTTCACCCGGGGCCACGAAAACCTGGAGCAACCCTGCCCCACAACTTTAGCCAAAACCCCGTTTTCAATTCATAATATTATAAAGTAAACTAGATGATGCCAATTCTAACGCATCGGTATTCTGAATATGTATGTAGTTATTATGATCACTCTCTCCATGAGATGACCGGCTGCTCGCACCAGAAGTATCCCGACCGGCGGTGCCGCTCCCCGGTCCTCCGTTCACACTTGCCGTTGGGAGATCAGCGGCCCTAGCCGCTGATCTGCCGACGGTAGCTGCATGGAGGTCAGCGCCGCCGCCGGTCAGGGTACTTCTGCTATGAGCCGCTAACGGCCGCTATCTTTTTTCGAAATCCCGCATCGCTGATTGACCGCGGCCGGACCAATCAGCGACGCGGGATTTCCTGGACAGAAAGACAAACAGACAGACGGGATAAGATGATTATATATATTAGATGTTACTGTGTATTACCTCATGTCACTGTGTATTACCTCATATTACTGTGTATTACCTCATGTTACCGTATATTACCTCATATTACCTCATGTTACCTGTGCATTATCTCATATTACTTTCTATTACCTCATTTTACTGTGTATTACCTCATATTACTGTATATTACCACATGTTACTGTATATTTCCACATGTTACTGTATATTACCTCATGTTACCTGTGTATTACCTCATGTCACTGTGTATTACCTCATGTTACTGCGTATTACCTCATATCACTGTGTATTACCTCATGTTACCGTATATGACCTCATATTACCTCATGTTACCTGTGTATTACCTCATATTACTGTGTATTACCTCATGTTACTGTATATTACCTCATTTTACTGTGTATTACCTTATGTTACTTATGTAATACCTCATGTCACTGTGTATTACCTCATGTCACTATGTATTACCCATGTTTAGTAAACGTGACAGAAGTACATCAGACACTGTGAGTGACAAAACATGTTCAGTACATCCTTAACTCTGCTGTCCAACTAATTAATCTCTCTCCTCGCTACTAGGATGTGAGTACCCGTGTGATTGGTCCGAGCGGTCCGTGATCTGCTGCTCTCCCCGGTGCTGGTTACCAGGCAGCGGCTGCAGTCGCCGGTGTGCAGTCACTCATAACACAATCTCAGGGTGCCTGCTAATGTCTTCCTGTCCCACAGGCTCCCAGAGCGGTTCTGTGGGTACAAGGCACGCGGGTTACCTCCTGCTATGGCGCCCTCCTAACTGAGCTGGCTATGGGCATTGTGTGCCCTGTCCTGGTCACCTTGTGGTAGGGGCAGCACGGTCGCCATTGCCCACCTCACTGTTTGTTTTTTCTGAACGATTCTCCAATAAGCACAGACACAATATTCCTCACTGACACATTAGGAAACCATAAGGGCTCGGTGTGAGTCTGTGTAGTGCCTGCAGCCCCTAAATCCTATATGAAGCCGTGAGCAACGTACGTACCCAATTGCCGCAGGTATCAGTGCGCGGGGGCCAGGGCCCGGCGGGGTGTGCTGTGTGCGCCTGTATCAGTGCGCGGTATCCAGATTCCGGCTGCCTGGGCGCACTGTGCAGGCTAGGAAGGCTGCAGAGCCCGACTCGGAGGGGAACATAGTACCGGATCGCAGCTGTGAATCTCCCCGGCAGCTTTTTTAACAAGCGGTTCCATCGAACCGGGGAGAACCGGCTGAATCCCACCCCTGGCTATATGCAATCCCTTCTCTTGTACAGCACAATGGAATCAATGGTGTTATACAGTATAAGACTGAATGGGCCTTGAAATTGTGGGAAATGAAATGATTACAAGAAGCATTCTTCTTTAGCAATTAGACTTAGACTTTTATTTAAACTTGCATATTTTAATCACAATATTGCATTAGTATTTGTAATCCAAAGTAAGAAGTGGGTCCAAAATACAGATGAGGATCAAATCATTTGTTTCACTTTACAAGTTACATATTATGTTTGTTCAGTACCTGGTTGAGGAAAAATAACACCAGGCTGTTGGTGAATGAGTTGGTAACCAAAGCTTAAAACAATGAAACCTGGCAATATTTGATAAATCCTACATAATACCGTACTATAGTAATCACTGATTTAACAAGAAAAAAAATGTGGGGTTCAAATTAATTGCTGCATTTGTGCCTTTTGCCTTTTTCGGTCTACTTTTTGGTGTTTTTCAATTGTTTTTCATTTGTTCCTAATTCTTTTAGTTGGTACCTTTTTTTACAGTCTATTTTTTTTGTATGTTCAGTCTACTGAACAGCCGCATGACCAGCTCTACCCTCTCCTAGCGTATCCTCACCCATCCCCTGTAGACTGTAAGCCCTTGCGGGCAGGGTCCTCTCTCCTTCTGTACTTGTGTGTCCCTTGTCTTGCACATGTTTATTGTACTTGTCTATATTTCCCTTTTTCACATGTAAAGTGCCATGGAATAAATGGCGCTCTATAAATGTATAATAATAATACCAATATGTTTGTTTTCTTATTAGTTCATCACTGTGTGTGCAGTTTAGGGTTTACAGATGTTTTCACCTGATTCATAACTTTCATATTTTTGAAAAGTTCTCCAGTTTCCCTTGGACTGATTTTATTTACACCAAAAGCTGTGTTAAATGTTTGCCCTATTTTGTGAAACATAAGATGGATAGCTGAAACTATATGCACTAGGCTGCTGCAGTGTCAGAATGCGCTCTCATCTCCCTCTTGTCAGCATCGTCTGTCCACTCTTGTGCAATCCTGTGTGCAGCAAGGGACATCACATGAGGGTACTCGTGATTCATGTGAGCTTGCATTAATACCCCTTTACTCCCTAAATTTTACCCCACCAACTTAACCTAAAGTTCCTAATAAATACACTAGACATAAATTGGATTTAATGGCAACAGCTATCTTTTATTAACAAATAATACAAACAATTTTACATTTAAACAAACGTTTGCCATAAGGGTTGGTCCTCGAAGCCCCAAAATTGTAAAACCGCAGCTATCCAAAAATTCCCACCTTGGCCCCAGGTTGAGTATTACCCCCAGCTGCTATGCACCAGCTTGGAGGCATATAATAACCAATCTGGCAAAACCATAAACCCCTCAATGTGTCCCTTGATTATCCCTTCCACGGGATTATTTAACTCTGTACACTTAAATTCACCCAGAGGGAGACCAGGATCTCTTGAAATCCCCCCGCCAAGCTGCCATTCCAAAAAACCACCAACTTTGAGGACCTCCCCCCATGGCCTAAGCCCTGCTGCCATGACAAAAACTCAAGTGAAAATTGAAAACACCCCATGGTGACTTCCCATTAATAAACTGACTTAATTGGAGAGAAAAACAAAAACAAACCTACTAACAACACGTGAACTCTGCCTTAACAATAAAAGGGAGGGTGGGTGGGAGCTTCTCAACTCACAAAGGGGGGACCTAAAATGGTTCCCGCTCTAAGATGGCCGGACCCTATATACTGGCCCCATAACCCCACCCCTGACCCCTCCTCACCCCGAGACCTAATTCTTGAGCCACACCTCACATAATATTAACCCCTGAACTGTCCACATTCCTGCCAGCTCATCCTATTCCCACTAGACCCTGTCATGTTGGCCTCCCATTAAGGCCAGGGGCCAGGTACGGCCTTTCTTGCTATGCGGGTACTCGTGATTCATGTGAGCTTGCGTTAATACCCCTTTACTCCCTAAACTTTACCCCACCAACTTAACCTAAAGTTCCCAATAAATACACTATACATAAATTGGATTTAATGGCCACAACAGCATTTTATTAGCAAATAATACAAACAATTTTATATTTAAACAAACATTTGCCATAAGGGGTGCTCCTCAAAGCCCCCATATTGTAAAACCGCAGCTGTCCAAAAATTCCCACCTTGGCCCCAGGTTGAGTATTACCCCCAGCTGCTATGCACCAGCTCGGAGGCATATAATAACCAACCTGACCAAACCAAAAACCCATTAATGGGTCCCCTGATTATCTCTTCCACGGGATTATTTAACCCCGTCCACTTAAATTCACCCAGAGGGAGTCTAAGACCTCTTGAGATCCCACCTGCTAATCCACCATTCCCAAAATCCACCAACTTCGAGTACCTCCCCCCATTCCACTAACATAAATGTTCTGACCCCTTAAACATTTATGTCCCTCCACACCTTTAAACCAATTTTGATTCTGTCCTGAATAGCCAGACAACATATATCCGTGCCTACCGCATTCTAATTTACCGATCTGATCTCCAAAAACCTCCTTCGTCTGACTCCAAGTCCGAGTGGCGAACTACCACAGCCCCATT
Organism: Oophaga sylvatica; assembly: GCA_033576555.1. Taxonomy (NCBI): domain Eukaryota; kingdom Metazoa; phylum Chordata; class Amphibia; order Anura; family Dendrobatidae; genus Oophaga; species Oophaga sylvatica. The sequence goes on from JARQOD010004930.1 coordinate 49,701, forward strand.
CCTTGCCATGAAGCGAGATACAGCCAGATTGACTTTTATCCTTGCTATATTCACCCCTTCCATAGACTGAGCTCCCCTCCAGACCTTCCTATGAACAATATCCGACCATGCTACCAAAACTTTCGGGAACTCAGCCCATAACCTCAATACATCAAATTTGATGTCTTCAATCAACTCCATACATGGCCTTTTGCCTAAATCATCCCCTCCAGGTGAATGACAACCACATCCAGCACGCGATCTATATGAGAGAAACTATGAAATTCAGGCAACAACTGCCTCCAGACATCCCCCTTTTACCAATCCAACGCAGAATCGCCATATCTCGAGGGAAACCTAACTGTCGTCTATCCGGATGAACCGCTGCTCGCATCGCTGCCCAGAAAACAAATGAATGGCCCATTATCCATATGAGTGGCCGATCAAGCTCTGAAACAGAAAAAAAATCAATAACACTTAACAACCCACTAGACAAAGTTACGAACCATACTTACTTTAGACCAAATTAGGACGAACATAAAAACGAAACCTTGCCATCTGCATGGACCAACAGTGGGTCTTCCAATACACTACCAAGAGTCATGAAATTATTCAAACAAGTCACCGGACACAACAGTGAACCAGAAACCGCAAACAAGTTTACCCTACAACCCTTACACATCACATCCGTTTTAGAGTAGCGAATAAGTACCACCACCCTATCATCATAAACATCCATATCTTCCCTCAACAAATCCCCTTTTTCATACCTGGAGGGTTGATTAATTCCCCTAAACAAAAAGCCCCAAAAAATGGTAGTGCAAAAGCCACTTTAAACAAATCCACTTCCCAACTTGAGAAACACACACGCAATAACAGCCCACCAATAATTAGCAAACCCTCGTAAGAAACCGGCTGCCTATTATCAGCTGATCTCCATCCCTTCTTCAAGCCCCTTAACACCTGAAGCACCAAAAATGATTTTGTCACATCCCTCAAGCCTCTTGACTTAAAACCAAATGCCAGGCCCGCCAACTATTTATTTACCATTAAAACCGACCAGCCTGACTCCCAGTAATGACCCACTAGCAATACTAGCCTACACTCATCTTCCATGACTTCACCTAAAGATGCCCCCCAACTCTCCCACGTACTCCAAGCCTGTCCGTATTGTTTTCCAATACGTATTGAGCTGACAAGCGGTGGATACCGCATCAGACGGAAGAGACCTGTGCTCCTGCCTGCTAGCCCAGTCATTTTGGGAAACCAGTCTGGCTTTTATCCATGGACACAGTGGAGATAATACCCTATTGAAGGATTTCCAGTAAGGAATGCATAAAATAATTGAACTATAAGAGGAACTCTCTTCCACCAAGGCGAACTGCCTTTTCATTCATACTATTCCCTTGCCACAAGCAGTCGGATTGAGGAAGGCCCTTGTTGGACCGAAACGTCTCTATTTTTCTGACTGCAATAAATCTGGAATTTATCATCTGAAAGTTGAGTGCCAAGTCTATCTTTTCACAGTATTGTTTCCAAGACCTATCTGACAGTGACCTAGACCACAACTCTCTTACTGCCCGCAAGAAAGGTTCCATAACTCTATTGGAAACTCCAGGCCTGACGAATCCGCTCGAGGTGCCAATTCCCAAAACCAATCCCACTGTGAAAGAGAAAGAACATCGACAATAGGATTAAACA
>JARQOD010004931.1:0-51380 GCA_033576555.1 Oophaga sylvatica
AATCTCTGAGACCAAGAGACTTGTGGGTCGCAGTTTTTGGTGGCCTGGATGGCAGAAGGAAGTCTTAAGTGGGTGCGTCAGTGCACTGTGTGTGCTAGATCTAAGTCTTCACATACTCCTGCTGCGGGGTTGCTTGCCCTCTGAAGATCCTAGTGCTCCTTGGACACATTTGGCTATGGACTTTATTACTGACCTTCCCCCCTCTGAGGTTTCACTGTCATCTGGGTGGTCGTCGACCGTTTTAGCAAGATGTGTCACTTGTTCCTTTCATCAAACTGCCTGCGCTAAGACTCTCGCTAAGGCCTTTGTCAAGGAAATTGTCAGACTACATGGCGTTCCTACTGACATTTTTCTGTAGGGACCTCAGTTCATGCTCGTTTTTGGCGCGCCTTTTGGGACAGGTTGGGAGTTCATTGTCATTTTCGTCCGGATATCATCCTGAGTCTAATGGCCAGACAGAAAGGAAAAACCAGGATGTTGACATTCTTTTGGGTTGCTTTGTGGCAGACATCAAGAGGGGGTCGGAGTTTCTGCACTCGCTGAATTTGCTCTTAACAACCATACATCCTCTTCTGCTGGTTGTTCGCCTTTTTTTTGTTGTACGGGAGACATCCGTTGTTTGGGTCATTCTCAAAATTTGGTAACGGCTGTGCCTGAAGAGGAGAATTTTTCCGTTGGATTTGTGAGAGTTTGGGAATGTGCTGGTAATCTTCAGGAGGCTAACAGAAAATCTAAAAGGTACTTTGATAGGAAAAGGCAAGAGGTTTTGTTTGCTATTGGTGACATGGTTTGGTTGTCCTCTAAGAATCTGCGGTTGAAAGATTCTTCTAAAAAATTGGGTCCCAAGTTTGTAGGGCCCTTCAAGGTGCTTCAGTTGTTAACATAATCTGCTGTTAGGTTGGGAGGTTCCTACCTCCTGGAAGATTAAATCCGGTGTTCATGTTTCTCTGTTGAAAAGAGCTGATGTGTCGGATGGAGACGCCTCTGCCACTGTTCCCCCGGTGATGGAGGACGGGAATATGAAATTCTAAATTCTAGACGTTATAGAGGGAGTTTGCAGTATCTCGCTGTTTGGAAGGGTTTCGGACCCGAGACAACTCATGGGTGGGGCGGATGAGTGTTTCGCGTCAGACTTGTCCAGAGTGTTTTCACAAGAGTTTTCCGGGTAAGCCTGGGCCTAGGGGATCCGGAGGATCCTCTTAGAAGGGGGGTACTGTTAGAACTCTCTCCTGTTAGGTTTTTCTATCTTGCTGGTCACATGACCTTTTTTTGCCTACTTAATCCTGCCCGCCCTTCTGGCTTTGCTGGACTTCATTGTAACTTCTACTCTTAAGCTAGCCGGGTGCTTGTTACCTTTCTATATTAGTTTTGCCTGGTCTTCAGACCTCTATGTTCTATGTTGTTTTGTTTTTTTTCTTTTTACTGCTACAACTTATGTTAGGAGTTTGCCACCTTTTCTCCAGTCCCTAGTGCTTGTAAGATCCCTTCCTCGCATCTATAGGTCTTCGTTCAGACTAGCTGAGGACTTTAGCGGGTCTGATCGCAGGATCAGGTTCCCCGTTACATCGTAGGGATGAGCTTCGTTTTATTGTAGGGAAGATATCCTTTCTTTCCTTAGTGTTTGTAGCAGAACATAACAGTAAACAGCAGCGAGCCCTGTTACAACTAATAATCACAAACAGCTGCTTGAATTGGTAGCCTTGGACCACGTGAAGCTGCCACCAAGCCGTTCAGGCTATTCTATGCCTCATCATCGTTGACCATACCAGGTTCCTGGTAGTCGTGCTGTCAAGGACCAAACAGCAAAAGACAGGGGCAAAAGCATTTCAACAACACTTTTTGTCGACCGCACGGTTACCCTGAAGAGTGCTTACCGACCAAGGCACAGCCTTTGAAGCAGAATTGTTCCAGGAGTTCTGTAACATGTACGGCTGCAAGAAAATCAGGACGACGCCGTACCATCCACAGACAAATGGCATTTGTGAGAAAATGAACCAAGTGCTATGGACCTCTTGAAGACCTTGCCCCTGTAAGAAAGAAACTTGTGGCCAGAAAGTTGCCAGATCTGGTAGATCACTACAACCACATTCCGGTGAATTCACCAACTGCACACAGGCTTACCTATGAAACAAGCAATAATAGGAAAAAATGGAGTAATCAGGTGTTACATATAAAATTCGTATTTTATTAAACAAGTAAACAACTATACAATATACATGGATAGAACAACTGTTGCAGAAAAAACCCACAGCCCCCAGAGTACAAAACCCCACAAATATCTCCAAAATATCAAATATAACAAATATCAACATCAAGCATCAGAATGAAAATGCCAGTATATAATGAGAGATTGTAACAAATTGGCAAAGAAACAAAATAGCAGCCAATAGACAGTAGAAGCCAGAGTATGCAAAAGCCCACTATACATATGTGGACTAAAAATATATGTACCTAAAGTGCAAGTGCCTATGTACAATCCCATACTGCTCTAACCACACATCGCCATCAATGCAGCAATGTAACCTCAAGATAAGAGGGAAGATAAGTGCCTATGTACATCCCATGCTACCTACTGTCACACATCACCAATCAGTGCAGCAATGACCTCAAAATAAGAGGGAAGATAAGTGCTATTACATTACATGCTACCTACTGCACAAATCGCCGATCAATTGCAGCAATGTGCCTCAAGGTAGGAGGGAGGGCCGCTATCAGAAACTTACCAAAAGATATGATGGGGAGGAGAGAACAAGACCTGGCAAGTTCCCATTGACTTGGATATGGATCCTGACACCTGAGGTGACATCATCAACGCAACGGGATACAGAGCAGCAGCAGTACCGCTATGCCCAAGAATGCGTAAGAAGAGTTTGTCTCAAGCAAGACAGAAGCAAAAAAGAAACTACAATCAGCACGTGCCTCTCTCCACCCTGTCTACAGACAGACTCCTCCCCAAGCCAGAATGTTCCAAGGAAGTTCCCCTGAAATCCGACGTTTAGAGCTCCCCCTTCTGGTCTTGAGTGGGAAAAGTGTTTGTATGTTGTATGCTGTGTGTTACCTGGAGGGAGGCAAGGTCACTGTGGCAACCGAACTCCTGGGGTGCCACAATCTCATCCCCAGAGGAGCAGGGTCTCAAGGAGAAAAAGAGCTTACAGCCTTCTTAAGCACTCTAAAATTCTTTCTTGTTACCGGAGAAAGAATTGGGGTAACTAACCGGGGTTCGGGAGAATTAAAGTGACATCTCTAACCCCCATCCCCGAAGCCAGAGCCCCCTGAGCCTTGTCCGCAAACCTGCTGGTGGGACTGGCCAACGCACGCTGCTCCAAATTTAACTTATGCAGCATCTGAGTCAGTGCTTAACCTGCCAGACAGAGTAGCGTTGGGTCCATGCTACAGAAGAAAAAAAGTTGTGGTCAGTTATAATATCAAGAACCGGTAAATAGGTACAAGTCCTGTGCAGTGCAGACAAATGGGGTTCGCAGCGTTCAAGGGAAAGAGACGGGACGGCACCGACCCGCCAGCAAACAGGACCTGCGGATGTGACCACAGGGGTTGGGACCGGGGCGGAGCCAACAGCAGGACACCCGGAGGAATGATAACGCGAGTCGGGGTCACCGAGTAAGAGCACCAGAAGCAGGAGAGTAGTCAGGGACAAGTCAAAGGAGTCAGAAACCGAGAGGCAATAACGGTACCAAGGAGACAGACAGAATGGTTAGTCAATAACCACGCGGAAGTCAAAGAACAGACGAGCAAGCAGACAGTACCCAATCAGAAGGCAAATACACAATGGGAAACGACCGGCAGAACCAAGATAACGACAGAACAGGCAAAAGCACAGGCACATAGGGGTCAACTTAACTCAGTCAAGGCAGGAGTATAAATGACAAGGAATAAACAACCTGAGGGTATAAAAAGCCTTCCCAGATCCAAGAGAGGCCACCATGATTAACCCCTGGTGCACCAGTTCCAAACCTACCATAGGATCATAACACCAGCCTCATGTCATCCCAACATGGATTGGTTGACAGTAAGGAGGAGGAAGGAGAACAGGAGCTACTTTTCTGCACTATAGACAGTACTACAAGCACCACTGTCATACCTTCTATTCAGCGTGGATGGCCTGAGGACAGGGAGGAGGAGGACAGCATGGTCAGCATCCTGTTGGTGAGACACGAAGTCTTGCCAGATAGCAATCTGGCATGCATGGCTGACTTTATGTTGCGCTCCCTTTCCCTTACCCCTCGCTTTATCAAAATTAAGTGCTGATGCCATTACTGATGGTGACACTTCTAGACCCATGCTACAAGGAGAACTTCAATCTCTTCTTCCAGAGGCAGATAGGTTGTACTAAAATGTTGCAGTACCAGAGGGTCATTGTTCAGAATTATTAAAAAAATTCCCATCTGAAAACGCTGGAGGCAAGGTCAAGTTCATGGACAACCAAGTAGTAAGGCAAGAGAACCAAACTCCAATCCAGCAGAGTCAGGGTAACGCTGGCAAATTCTGAGACAGTTTTCTGAGACCCTCCCATTGCCCTGGCCCAGAGTCGCGGGTACTGTCACAAGGATGGAAAGTTTGGGAAGATCTGATGGAGTACCTTGTTGACCGTACCAACGTCCTCCGTGATTCCTCTGTGCCTTTTAATTATTAGGTATCCAAGCTGGACACGGGGCATGAACTGGCCGCTATGCCTTGGAGATCCTGGCCTGCCCCGCCGCTAGCGTTTTTGTCAGAGCGGGTTTTTAGTGCTGCTGGTAAAATTTTATAACTGATAAGTGCATCCGCCTTCAACTGAAAATGCTGACAGGCTAATCTTATAAAAATGAACAAGGGCTGAATTGAGGCAGACTTCTCTACACCACCGAATGATAAACCCGCGAAACATAGCCTCCAACAGTGTCTTTTTTTGGGAGGTGTATTACCATGCACCTCTTCACCCCACACATGGGTATACGCTTCTGACTTTGGCTATTTGGGTGTTATCCTCCTCCTTCTCCTCATCCACCATGCAGGTCAACATGGTGACCGTGGTCCGTGATGCAACAGCCAACTTATTGTGTAAAAGGGTTTTTTGATGCTCTTTCATTAAACTATTTACAAAAGTAGGTTGAGTGTACCCCCCAGGGGGAAATGTTTCTCAGCCCATACACTTAGTGTATGGGTATTCCCAAGAATAGAAGACTCGCTCCTTTAAACTGGGAAGACCTTTTTCTGAGGCCATCCCCCACGTCTCTTCCTACACCATCACTAGATCATCAGGGTGACCATGTTCCGTGATGCAACAGCCACGTTAGTGTTTTCAAGGGTGTTTATGATGCCCATACCAAAATTTTGACACAGTATGTTGATGTGTACCCAACAGGGGTAATTCTTTGTCAGTCATACACTACTGTTGGGCTTACAATTATAGAGACCCGCTCCTTTGTAATGGAAACAGATTTTAGGCGGTCTTCCCCAAAGTGTCTTTTAAAGTGGTATTTGGGTGCGTCAAAATTTGGGGCAGGCTTTGCATCACGGCATAGGCAAACCGTATGGGAGACCCACTTCCTAATTTAAAGTGTAGTTTGGTTGTTCATCTTCAACACTGCAATGCTACAATGCAGGTTTTACAGCCTCAACAATTTTCAATTCCACTTATGGTTCTTCAGGCTCAACACTGAAATGCTCCACTGCTGGGTCTTTAGCTTCAACACTGCAATTGTCCACTGCTGGTCTTTAGCCTCAACAATGCAATTCTCAACTGCTAGTCCTTCACCTTAACACGGAAATTCTTCACTGCTGGTCCTTCAGCCTCAACACTAACATTCTCCACTGCCAGGTCTTCATCCTCAACACTGATATTCTCCAATGCAGATTTTTCAGGCTCCACAAATCACTGCGTAGCCAAAAAACAGGAAGCACCAAAATATTAGGAAGAATGCTTTCAAGTGGCCATCCAGTATGTTGGTTTTAAACGTCTTATTGGGGTGCGTGTAACTTTGCAACAGGGTAGGCCTTGCTGTTGTGAACGCATTGAAGACAATTTCTGAGCGGAGGCTCCCTCTGGTGGTTGCTGTCGGTACTGATTGTGTATCGAATGACTGGCCTCCTCACTGGCAGCGATACCTGGCAATCAGGAGTCACTGACTGGACTGGTCTCTTTTTTCCCCTGGCAGAATTCACTGTTAATAATAGGCCAGTTCTGCCACTTTGATGTCCCCTTTCTTCTGCAATTCCGGGTTTCATCCTCGATTTTCTTCGGGCAGATGGGGGCTTCTGTCTCTCCGGGTGTTGACTCTGTGGTAGAGAGAATGCAGTAGATTTGGGATCAAGTAGTGGATAAGTTGCCTCTCTCTCAGGAGAAGGCCCAATGGTTTGCCACTGGCATGGGACTGATGGTCATCGTTTTAAAGGGGGTGACTTGGTTTGGTTGTCTTCAAAGAATATCCTATGAAGGTTCGTCGCCAAAGTTTAAGCCAAGGTTCATTGGACCTTATAGGATCTTGAAAGTCCTTAAATCCATTTTTCTTTTCGCTTGGCACTTCCAGGGACGTATAAGATTCATAACGTCTTCCACAAATCTTTTTTGAAAAAGTTTTGTCGAGCCAGTGGTTTCTATGGCTGCGGCTACTGAACCTGTTCTGGTTGAGGGCAATCTGGAGTGTGAAGTGGAGAAGATATTGGATTCTCGTTTCGCTAGACGAAGACTCCAGTACTTGGTTAAGTGGAAAGGTTATGGTCATGAGGACAATTCTTGGGTGTTTGCTTCTGACATTCATGCAGAGAGACTGGTTCGTGCCTATCACCGAGCTCATCTTGATCGGCCTGGTGGGTGCAGGTGAGGGTTCGGTGACCCCTCCTCAGGGGGGTACTGTTGTGAACGTATTGGAGACAATTCTGAGTGGAGGCTCCCTCTTGTGGTTGCTGTCGGTACTGAAGCTGTATCGAATGACTGGGCCTCCTCAGCTGCAGTGATACCGGGCAATCAGGAATCACTGACTGACTGATATAAGGGAGCTGCCTTCCCATGATCCTCGCTGGTGATCAATTGTTGTTTCCTGGTTCATTTGGAAGTCTGCTGGTGTCTCCTGCGTCTGCTACTTTCAGATAAATATTTTCTGCTTAATTTCTATTGTGTTTGCTCTTTGGATTTTTGTCTGCACCTTGTGGGGGCCCTGGGGCCTGTACTTCTCTCTGTTTTCTGTAGCCACTGATATTTTGTTCAATTGCTCTTTCCCTGCTTTTTGAGTGGCTGTGGTTAGCCTTGATCACTCTGAGATCTGATTTAGTGGGTGGCAAGAAAGATCGTGTGATCTCAGCATTTTGTAATCAGAAGTGTTGGAAGTTTTGCTAGGGTTTTGCTGGGTTGAACATAGTATTCTGTTCTTTCCTGTCCTATTTAGTCAGTGTTTGGCCCCTGCGTTTGCTCACTCTATTTTCTGCCTGCGTTTGTGTTTTCGTCTTGTCTAACCGCCATTATATGTCTGGGGGCTGCCTATTTCTTTGGGGCTCTACTCCGGGGCAGTTAGCTTTCCTGTCTCTATCTTTAGGTGTAGCTAGCTCTCCGGCTGTGCCAGGCATCTAGGATCACCGTAGGTACGCTCCACCGCTGCTTCTAGTTGTGCGGTTAGTTTAGGGATCTGCAACCCATTAGTTTCCCAACCTCTCAGGTGTTCGGCTGCCTTGCTGTTTTTCTCCTGTCCTCCTCAGTTACCAAATCATAACACCTTGCATTCAATGCATAGGCAAACAGTATGGCAGTACCAAATAACAGCCCTATAAAAATTGGCTTTGTGACTTTCAGATCCCTCCTTCATAAATTAAACAGGATGTGTCTGATGATGTTTCACACACCACATGGCCAACTAAGGTTGTTAAATGTTAAAATGACTTTTCCCAGTGAATGCATTTGTATTGGCTGAAAGCAATGATAAAGTTGGAAAACGCATAAAAAATGCTTCGTGTGAACATAGCCCAAGTGGTGGAGTTAATTTTTTTTTTTTTTTTTAGTTATTTCTTTGCCTTACATACAAATTATGACCCTGGAAAGGATGTTCCTTAACATATTTCCTGGAAATATATATTTGGGTTTCGTTTTTGTATGTTTTAGTGTGTGCCTGTAAAAAGGGCGTCACATTCTGGCAACATTGGTCACAGCAGTGACCTAGGAGTCAGAAATGCTTCCAGGATCATTCCCCATGATGTTCCCATGTCATTTTAACACATTTCCCATCAATTTCAGACGTTTTTAAAACCCTAAAAGGACTCCCGGGGGGATTGCGCAAAAATGCTCGGTTGGAGAATTCCAGTTTGTTCGACCTGAGCAATGAGCACCCGAGCATTTTAGTGTTTGCTCATCACTATTAGATAACAAATTACCCTGAAGATTAAAGGTACTGCCACACTAAACAATCCCGCTAGCGATCACAATAACGACGCATACTAATGCGATCGCTAGCGGGATTGTTTCTATATCGCTAAATGCGGCCACATTTAGCGATATAGTTAACGACGCTATCGCCGTTAGCGATCTTCTTAACGACTTTAGCGGTAAAAAAGTACAGCTAAATCGCTAAGAAAAGTGCCACCACAGCGATTAGATACTTACCCAGCGGGAGCGCCGACGAGAAAATAGGGTCCGGAACGATTCCAGCGACGAGCGAGATCACAGCAGGAAGCTCGTCGCTGGAAGCTGCCGCACTGAACACATCGCTAACAGGATCGCTAAATATGACGTTTTTTTAGCGATCCCGTTAGCGATATTGTTTAGTGTGGCATACCCTTTACAAATTGTGGGGTTTTTATGGAAATACTAGATGGTGGCCCGATTCTAACGCATCGGGTATTCTAGAATATGTATGTAGTTTATTTATGATGATTTAAGAATAATGCAATGAATACATAGGATTTTTCGGGTAAAATATATACATTATCATTAAATGTTATTGCTCATAGAACTTTATACAACTGAACAAAATTATTAAACAGATCATCAAACTATATAAACATTACATGAATATCTAACTGTATTTAAATAAATCATCGGAAAAAACATGATACACTCTCTCCGGGGGTGACCTAGCCGCTGATCTGCCGACGGTAGCCGCATGGAGATCAGCGGCGCCGCCGGTCAGGGTACTTCTGCTGCGAGCAGCCGGGAGATGACCGGGCCAGCGCCGGTCATCTCCCGGCTGCATCGCCGCTGACCTCTGTGCGGCAGATAAGCTGCTAACGGCCCGCCATCTTTTTTTCTGAAATCCCCATCGCTGATTGGCCACGACCGGACCAATCAGCGACGCGGGATTTCCTGGACAGAAATACAACTGACAGACAGACGGGATAAGACGATTAATATATTAGATAGATGTTACTGTGTATTACTCATGTCATTGTGTATTACCTCATATTTTACCATATATTTACCTCATGTTACCTGTGTAATACCTCATTACTGTGTTTACCTCATGTTACTGTATATTACCACATGTTACTGTATATTACCTCATGTTACCTGTGTATTACCTCATGTCAATGTGTATTACCTCATGTTACTGTGTATTACCTCATATCACTGTGTATTACCTCATGTTACCGTATATTACCTCATGTTACCTGTGTATTACCTCATATTACTGTGTATTACTTCATATTACTGTGTATTACCCCATGTTACTGTATATTACCTCATTTTACTGTGTATTACCTTATGTTACTTATGTATTACCTCATGTCACCTGTGTGTTACCTCATGTCACTGTGTATTACCCGTGTTCAGTAAACGTGACAGAAGGACATCAGACACTGTGACTGACAAAACATGTTCAGTACATCATGGGCTGTTTGTGAGTGACATGACCCTGCGTCGCTGATTGGCCGCGGCCGGACCAATCAGCGACGCGGGATTTCCTAGACAGAAAGGATAAGACAATTATAGAAATAGATTATATTTAGGGTGTTTTTGTGTTGCCTCCTTATAACAATCACAATGGTTTTGTTTCTTTTCAACTTCCTTTTCAAGGAAACATGTATTACTCTCATAGTACGGGGCCCCTTTTTTGGCCCCCCACACACAGTATAATATTTCCACAGTACCACCATCCCGCAAACAGTATAATGTTCCCACAGTACCACCATCCTCAATATTATTTTTGTAATCAACATAACGGAATGGAGAAAGTCAGCACTCACCCCTCTTAGAAGATACTTCCGTCCTTCTACTGGTCCATGTTCATAGACCAGTGGAACATGCACCAGTAGAAGCGCAAATTATGTCCGAAACATTCGTTGTCCGTCTTGTCTTTTTTTGGAAATCACTGCACCTGCCGCCACGCTGCTAGCACTGTTGCACTTTTTGTCATTGTCCTGAATCAAATGAAAATTAAAAAGGACTGAAATATCTTCTAAAAGGGGTGAGTGCTGACTTTCTTCATGTAATATATGGAAGTCTACATGGAGACATTGACATCAAATATCTCCTGTCTTGATGTTCTTACAAAAAGCTTTTATAAAAGCCTCAAACTTCATACTTTTACCGTTTATGTGGACACTTGCCTATTTCCCTGCCATTTTTTCCATGCGATTTTTTTTTTTTTTTTTTTTTTTTTTTTTTTTTTTTTTGCACTTGTCACTCTTTGAGTCCCCCTAATTCTTCCATTGATGTTCCTGTTACTATTTTAATCTAATAAAATTCATTTTTGCAATTATATGGACATTTACACTGCAATTTTTGTGAAGTTCTATATGGTTTCATATTAGCGTTGCACTGACCTTTGTCGGTCAGCGCACGGCCGCCGCTAAGCTCCGCCCCTGACTGCGCCTGCTCCTGATCGCTCCGCCTATGGGTGCATGCCGCTGCATGCGACCTGCGCACCCTATCTTTAGCATTGGGTTCGCAGGCCGTACGCAGGTCATGCACAGGTATGCGTTTGCCGGTGCATGCGTCCTTTTGAGGGTGCACAGACCTGCGCCCAATGCACCATGTTGCATTTTGGTGCATACCTGCGCACGGCCTGCGTACCCAATGCTAAAGATAGGGTGCGCAGTTCGCATGCAGCCCCATGCACCCATAGGCGGAGCGATCAGGAGGAGGTGCAGCTGGGGGCGAAGCTTAGCAGCGGCCGTGCGCTGACCGACGCAAGTCAGTGCAACGCTAGTGTGAAACTAGCCTTACATCGGCTCATCTTCTCAGTCAGGTTTCTACAATATCGGATCCTCTCAGTGAAGATCTTCTACATAAGAGAATTTTCCTGATTTACCCATCAAGGATGAATATGGACAGAGACAAGATGGCGGAGAGGATATTACACCTCACCCTAGAGATCCTCTTCCGCTTACTGGAGAGGTGAGAGATTCTGATGACGTCACATTACATCATTCTTATCTATGGGAATAACGGACATAACTGGAGAGGTGAGGACTCTGGAAATGTCTGTAGTGAGATTTATTAATGTGTCTCTCCATTACCAGGATTACACAGTAGTGAAGAAGACCTCTAGTGAGCGCTGTCAGGACCCCGTGTCTGAGGGATGGGGAAGACCCTTGAGCCCAATCATGGGGCCTCCATCTCACCCCTTGAAGCGTGAGGACATCAATGACCAGAAGATCCTAGAACTCACCTACAAGATGACTGAGCTGCTGACTTGAGAGGTGACACTGCTGGGAATGCTGGGACATTATACAGTAACGCTATGAAGGGATCGGGGGATGACGGTATTATTGTATGTGTCAGGTTCCTATAAGATGTCAGGATGTCGCTGTCTATTTCTCCATGGAGGAGTGGGAGTTTTTAGAAGGACACAAAGATCTGTACAAGGATGTCATGATGGAGGTTCCCCAGCCCCTCACATCACCAGGTATTAGACAGGACTAAATACACACAGCCTCTAATTACACTGCGCAGAAAATTTCAGGGAAGTTCTTGTCCCCTGAGAAAATTTTATTGTATCTTATAGATTTTGATATGCTGAACATGAATATGTGCTCCAAAAGGCTGTATCACGCAAGTTTTATAACCCCTTCATGATTGGAGCTTTTTTACGATTTTTCATTTTCATTTTTCGCTCCCTTCTTCCCAGAACCATAACTTTTTTATTTTTCCATCATTATGGCCATTTGAGGGCTTATGTTTTGTGGGACGAGTTGTACTTTTGAACGACACCATTGGTTTTACCATGTTGTGTAACAGAAAACGGGAAAAAAATTCCAAGTGCGGTGAAATTGCAAAAAAAGTGCAATCCCACACTTTTTTTTTGTTTGGCTTTTTTTGCTAGGTTCACTTATTGCTAAAACTGACCTGCCATTATGATTCTCCAGGCCATCATGAGTTCATAGATACCTAACATGTCTAGGTTCTCTTTTATCTAAGTGGTGAAAAAAAATTCTAAAATTTGATAAAAAAAAAATTGTGCAATTTTTCAAGACCTGTAATGTCTCCAATTTTCATGATCTCAGGTGTTAGGGATCGAATTCCTGCTGCTGCACAAGGGGAATCTCGAACCAGTCTCGCTGCGGTCCCCCATCCATCTCCGGCCGCAGTGGAACCTGCTCAGCAGAGACATCGGTCCCAGCGTCTCGCCCGGTATAGTACTGTGCAGAGACTTGCTGCTGCTGCTCCTGGATCCTCTGTTGTAACCAGTGTTGGAGCAGGCAGATTTGGGACTAAGTCCTCTGTTTCTCCATCTGAGCATGCCAAGGGCAAGATCTTCCATTGGAGATCAGGGGTCACATGCTCGGATACAGCTGCGACTCCTATTGGTCCTCCAGGAAGGTCCTGAAGCTGTTGTTGTTCTGAAGCAGCTTCCTATTGGTCCTTTCTGGAAGGTCTCGTGCTCGTGGCTACTATAAAAAGGTGGCATAACCGCACGGCCGTGCGCTAGTATCAAAATTATTACGTGCTTGCGCCAGTGTGGTTATGCATGTGTTTAGGGACCCGGCTGAAGTAAACCCCTAGAATACCGGCACCTCCGGTGAGGAGTTTTGTATGCACGTGTTCAGGGCTTGGCTGAAATAAGCCCCTAGTATACTGGCTTCTCCGGTGAGGAGTTTGCTGTGTGCATTGCTGACTACTTTATGTTGAAGCTGCGCAGTCCGGACGTAACCCGGTGTCAGCACACGGACATCGCTATTAGTCAGCGTTTAGGTTGCGACTTTGTGGAGCAACAGAGTTCTCTTATATCGCCATATAGCGCCACATCCTTTTATTTAGCAGCTCTGTGGAGTAACAGAGTTTGCCCACTTCACCATATAGTGCTACGGCAACCATATCTGTGACTCTGCGGGATAACAGAGTTCGCTCATACCACCTACTGCGCCATCTTATTAGCAGCAGGTTCTGCCTGCACAGTGGACCCCAGGCTGCGAACGCACCTTCTATTTATATTTATTTGGTGCGTTCCGCAACCCATAACATAATACTAGCGCCAGGGTCTGGCTAGTAAAATGGCGGATGACCAGCGTCTACCGCAGTACATCCAGCAGCTGGAGGGTAGGTTGGCAGCTCTTGAGCGCACAACCTCAGCTGTGGATGTTACCGCAGTCGCTGTTCAGGCTGCTAGCGTGGATGCAGCCAGTTTGTCCTCTGCCACCTCAGCCCCTACATTATCCCACCTCCCGATTCCTGACAAGTTTGCCGGTGACAGCAAGCAATGTCGGGGATTCGTGAGTCAGTGCTCTTTACAGCTCGAGCCTCTGGCTGCACGTTTTACCACCGATCGGGCACAAGTGGGTTTTGTATTGTATCTACTCTCGGGCAGAGCGTTAGTGTGGGCAATGCCGCTGTGGGAGCGCGATGATCGTGTGGTGTGGAGGGCTCCTCATTTCTTGGAGGCTCTTAAAAAGGTCTTTTAGGATCTCAGGTCACCCACGATACGGAGCTCCAACTGTTGGCATTGGCACAGGTGTTATGAATGTGCTAAAAATGGTTTCTGAGCAGAGGCTCCCTCTGGTGGTTACTGACAGTACTGAACCTTTCAGCGAGGAATGGCAATCTGGGATCACGGACTGGTCTGATATAAGGGAGGTTCCCTCCCATGATGGTTGCCTGTGATCAATTGTTCTTGTCTCAATTGTGGTTCCTGGCTCATTTGGAAGCTTGCTGAGTCTTGCCTGCATCTTCTGCTATCAGATAAGATATTTTCTGATTTTATTTTTGTGCTTGCTTTTTGCATTGTTCCCTGCACTTCTGTGGAGGTCAGCCAGGTCCCCTCCGGGGGGGCTTGTGCTCCTCTCAGTTTATCTGGAGCCACTGTTGTTTGTTCATTTGCTTCTTCCTGGTTTTTCAGTGGCTGCGGCTTAGTTTTGTTACACCAGAGAACTGATTTAAGTGGTAGAGGTCGTGTGATCTCAGGTGTTTTTGCAATCATTAGAGTTGGTATTTTTTAGGGTTTTTTTTTGGACTGCAGTGAGTATCCTTTCCTGTACTTTTCTGTCTAGACAGATTGGGCCCGAGCGTTTGCTCACTCTATTTTCTGTCTGTGTCCGTGTTTCTTCTTGTCTAACCGCCATTACTTGTTTGGGGGCTTCCTATTTTCTTTGGGGATCTGCTCCGGGGCAGATAGCTTTCATCTTTCTGCCTTTAGGTGTAGTTATCTCTCAGGCTGTGACGAAGCGTCTGAGATCAACGTAGGAGCGCTAAACGGCTACCTCTAGCTGTGTGGTTAGTTCAGGTTACTGCAATCCAAAAGGTTCCAGCCTCTCTGGTGTATTGCCGTTTTTGCTTACTCTCCTCAGCTACCAAAACATAACACACAGGGTTCGTCTTTGGTCAGTCAGTTTTCCGTTCAATTTCGGACTCTGGCCTCAGAGCTAGACTGGTCAGATAAAGTTCTCATTCCAGTCTACTGGAGAAGACTGGCTGACCAAGTTAAAGACGCTTTGGCCACCAGGGAGATTCCCGCCACACTGGAGAAGCTTATCTCCATATCTACCCGCATCGACCTCCGTTTTCACGAGCGGAGGTTGGTGCGGGCCCAGTATAGGCAGAGGATTCAGTTGGCTCCCACCTTTTCCAAACCTCTCAAATCCCCCATTCTGGCGTCCGAACCCCAAAAGGCCACAGAGGTTCCTCGTTCGGGACCTAAGAATCGGGCCGCTCGAATATCCGTGGTCTATAACCTTTGTCAGCAGACAGGACACTATGCTAACAGATGTCCACAGCGATCGGGGAATCGATCGCGTCTAGTGACCCTGGGAGGAGGTTCACTGGAGACAGCGGCACTTTCCTCCAAGATGACATTTAAAGGGACAGTCACTGTAGACTCTTCCACACTTACAGTCGAGCTTTGTGAGGACTCAGGAGCAGAGGGGAATTTCATGTCATCTACCTTTGCTCGTCGCCACGCAATAAATCTGGTAGCGCTCGACAAACCAGTGACTGTCCGGGTAGTGAATGGGTTGATATTGCTCTCGCAAATTATACATCAGACTGTCCCTCTTACTTTGTGTGTACCCCCTTCCCATCAGGAAATTATTTCCCTTCTCGTCCTTCCCGAGGGAATAGCCGAGAACCTACTGGGAGTACCCTGGCTCCGTTTCCACTCCCCTCATATTGAGTGGACCTCCGATAGGATACTGGTTTGGAGTGAGACATGTAAGGGCAGATGTATCAGGGAAGGCATTCAGGTTACCACTACAGAGATACCCGCAGATCTTACTCCTCTTCCCAAGTGCTATCAGTCATATGCAGACGTGTTCTCTAAAAAGGCTTCGGAGACTCTACCGCCCCATCGTCCCTACGACTGTCCTATTGACCTCTTGCCTGGAGCAGAACCTCCTCGGGGAAGGGTCTATCCCCTCTCTCGTCCTGAGATGAGGCTATGTCTCAATATATCCAGGAGATTCTGGCAAGAGGGTTCATTAGAAAGTCTGTGTCACCAGCAGGGGCGGGGTTCTTCTTTGTGCAGAAGAAGAATTACGTCCATGTATAGATTACAGGGGTCTTAACGCCATCACCGTTAAGAATAAGTACCCGTTGCCCCTGATTTCTGAGCTCTTTGATAGACTCCGGGGAGCAAGGATATTTACTAAATTAGATCTGCGTGGTGTTTATAACCTGATTCGCATCCGTGAAAGGGATGAAAGGAAGACTGCTTTTAATACCATGGATGGGCATTATGAATACCTGGTGATGCCCTTTGGGCTCTGTAATGCCCCAGCCGTTTTCCAAGACTTTGTCAATGACATCTTCCGGGATATGCTTTCCACCTCTGTAGTAGTCTATCTGGATGATATTCTCATCTTTTCTCCAGATATTGACTCTCACCGGAGGGATGTCTGCAAAGTCTTCGACCTTTTACGGGTGAACTCCCTCTCTGCAAAGTTGGAGAAATGCATGTTTGAGCAGGAGTCTTTACCTTTCCTGGGCTATATCATCTCCGCCCAGGGATTGGCAATGGATCCTGCTAAACTACAGGCTGTGATGGACTGGCAAGAACCCCATTCTCTTAAAGCGGTGCAGCGCTTTATGGGGTTCATTAATTATTATCGCCAGTTCATTCCCCATTTCTCGACTTTGGTAGCTCCCTTTCTAGCCCTCACCAAGAAGGGAGCATATCCCAAGTTGTGGTCTGAGGAGTTCTCCAAGGCGTTCTCTTCCATCAAGTTGCATTTTGCCAGTGCTCCCATATTACATCGCCCCGATGTTGATAAGCCGCTTATTTTAGAGGTGGACGCCTCTTCTGTTGGTGCTGGAGCAGTCCTTTATCAAAAGGATGCTCAAGGTTGGAAGCATCCTTGCTTCTTCTTTTCTAAAACCTTTACACCAGCAGAGAGGAATTATTCCATCGGGGACAGGGAGTTATTGGCTATGAAGTTAAAAAATATTAAAAAATAAAGATTATTATTATTATTAAGTTGGCCTTCTCTGAGTGGAGACATCTTCTGGAGGTGGCTTGCTTTCCCTTCCAGGTCTTCACGGACCACAAAAACTTGGTGTACTTGCAAACAGCCCAGCGGCTGAATTCCCGCCAGGCCAGAAGGTCCCTGTTCTTCTCCTGGTTCCATTTGACCCTCCATTTCCTCTCCAGTGAGAAGAACATTTGGGCCGACGCTCTGTCTCGCTCCATCGTATCCTCTGAGGAGGTGGAGGAGGAGCCTCGGCTTATTGTCCCCTGTGAGAGCCTAAGAACTGTGGCTCCGGTTTCGCTTGAGTCTGTGCCTCCGGGCAAGACTTTTGTACCCACTAATTTGCGACCGGAAGTACTTTTTGGGCACATTCCTCAAGGGTGGGTGGACATTTCGGGACAAAAAGGACATCTGAGTTGCTGGCGAGGACATATTGGTGGCCACACATGGTCCGGGACGTCAGAGAATATGTTCAGGCGTGCGTGTCCTCTGCCAAGAATAAGTCCCCTCGACAACAGCCAGCTTGGTTACTTTTTCATTTGCCGGTGGCAGACAGGCCTTGGGAGATGGTCGGGATGGATTTTGTGGTGGGCTTACCCAAGTCTCGGGGCTGCACCATAATTTGGGTGATAACCGACCACTTCTACAAAATGTTGCATTTGGTGCCGTTACCACGGTTACCGTCTGCACGGGCCTTGGCAGCATTATTTATTAGGCATATTTTCCGTTTACACAGTATGCCAGACAAAGTCGTTAGTGATCGAGGTCCCCAGTTTGCGTCTCGGTTCTGGAGAGAGCTGTGTCGGCTACTCAGCATTGAGTTAAATCTCTCCTCTGTGTACCATCCCGAGAAAAATGGGTTGGTAGAGAGGGCCAACCAGACCTTGGTCACATATTTGCGACATTTTGTCTCTGCCAGGCAGGATGACTGGGCATCTTTGCTACTGTGGGCTGAGTTTGCTCTCAATAATGCTGTGGCTGACTCCACTGGACAGACCCCATTTCTCTTGAACTACGGTCAGCATCCGCGGGTCCCGGTGCCCATGCCCGTGTCGTCCGCCGACTCCAGAGTGGCAGACTGGGCTGTGGAGGCACGGGACATTTGGGACCGAACCCAGGATGCCATTCAGGCCTCCAAGGAGAGGATGAGGTCTTCAGCCGATGTTCATCGATGCCCCGCTCCGACATTTGCCCCGGGCGACTTAGTGTGGCTCTCTGCCCGGAACATCAGGCTGCGAGTAGAGTCTACCAAGTTGGCACCTCGCTATTTGGGCCCCTTTAAGATCCTTGAGCAGGTAAACCCTGTAGTTTACTGCCTAGACCTTCCACCTCGTCTTGGTATCTCTGATACGTTTCACGTGTCCCTTTTGAAACCTGTGGCCATCTCCCGGTTTTCCGAGTCATCTGCCGGGATGTCGGGTTCATCTACAGACGATCATGAGGTGAATGCCATCGTAGGGTGTAAGGTGGTATGGGGCAAAAAATTTTATTTGGTGGATTGGAGGGGTTATGGGCCTGAGGATAGGTCCTGGGAGCCTGCTGAGCACGTTCATGCTCCGCAGCTCATCGCTGTCTTTGAGCGCAGCGAGGCCCAAAGAAGGGGGGCCCTAGGAGTGGGGTTAATGTTAGGGATCGAGTTCCCGCTGCTGCACAAGGGAAATCTCGAACCAGTCCCACTGCGGTCCCCCATCCATCTCCGGCCTCAGTGGAACCTGCTCAGCAGAGACGTTGGTCCCAGCGTTTCTCCCGGTATAGTACTGTGCAGAGACTTGCTGCTGCTGCTCCTGGATCCTCTGTTGTAACCAGTGTTGGAGCAGGTAGATTTGGGACTAAGTCCTCTGTTTCTCCATCTGAGCATACCCAGGGCAAGATATTCCATTGGAGATCAGGGGTCACATGCTCGGATACAGCTGCGACTCCTATTGGTCCTCCAGGAAGGTCTTGAAGCTGTTGGTGTTCTAAAGCAGCTTCTTATTGGTCCTTTCTGGAAGGTCTCGTGCTAGTGGCTACTATAAAAAGGTGGCATAACCGCACGGCCGTGCGCTAGTATCACAATTGTTATGTGCTTGCGCCAGTGTGGTTATGCATGTGTTTAGGGACCCGGCTGAAATAAGCCCCTAGAATACCGGTACCTCCGGTGAGGAGTTTTTGTATGCACGTGTTCAGGGCTTGGCTGAAATAAGCCCCTAGTATACTGGCTTCTCCGGTGAGGAGTTTGCTGTGTGCATTGCTGACTACTTTATGTTGAAGCTGCGCAGTCAGGACGTAACCCGGTGGCGGCACGAGGACATCGCTATTAGTCAGCGTTTAGGTTGCGACTCTGTGGAGCAACAGAGTTCTCTTATATCGCCATATAGCCCCACATCCTTTTATTTAGCGGCTCTGTGGAATAACAGAGTTTGCCCACTTCGCCATATAGTGCTACGGCGGGATAACAGAGTTCGCTCATACCACCTACTGCGCCATCTTACTAGCAGCAGGTTTTGCCTGCACGGTGGACCCCAGGCTGTGAATGCACCTTCTATTTATATTCATTTGGTGCGTTCCGCAACCCATAACATCGTGTGTTAGGGGCTGAGTTCCCACTTCTGCCCAAGGGGAATCTCGAACAATCCCTGCTGCGGTCTCCCATCCATCTCAGGCTGCAGTGGAATCTGCTCTGCAGAGACGTCGGTCCCAGCGTCTCGCCCAGTCTAATACTGTGCAGAGGATTACTGCTGCCTTTCCAGGTTCTGCTATTGTAGCCAGTACTGGTCAGCGGCGAGCATATGTCTTTGGGACTAAGTCCTGCGTTTCCCTTTCTGAGCATGCCCAAGGTAAGATCTCTCACTGGAGATCGGGGGTCACATGCTCTGGTACTGCAGCGACTCCCATTGGTCCTCCATGAAGGTCCTGAAGCTGCTCTAGGTCTGGGGGCAGTTTCTCATTGGTCTTTCAGGGAAGGTCATGAGGATTGCTGCAGCTATAAAAGGTGAGCATGACCGCATGGCCATGCACTAGTATTAATCCTGTTATGTGCTTTGCGCCAGTGTGGTCGTATGCATGTGTTTAGGGACTTGGCTGAAATAAGCCCCTAGAATACCGGCACCTCCGGTGAGGAGTTTGGGTTCAGGGCTCTGGCTCTGGCTCCTGGTGACAGAACCAGACGTCGCAGAAGCATATACCAGAGGAGATGGAACACACCATTTGCAGAAGACTTAATGTGACAAAAGTGCAGAAAACTAGAGCAGTAGAAATCCCCATAAAGTGACACCATTTTGGAAATTATAACCCCCAATGAATTAATCTTTAGAAGTAAGGAATATTTTGACTCCATTGCCACTTTCCGGATATTAGCACGCAGTCGATGTTGGAGATTGAAAATTGCACTTTTGCCATTTTATTACCCAACACATAGTGCCCAGATTGTGCTCCAGGTGACACACACACACACCATAAATTAAGTGGGTTTTTCTCACTATAGTAATGCCAAACACATGGATGCTAAATGTGGTTTGGGCACACTGCAAGGCTCAGAAGTGAAGGGGAGATTTGACTTTGGTCGAGCAGATATTTCTGGACTGGATTATGGAAGCCATGTTGCTTTTCAAGAGCCTTTGAGCTACTAATAATTTGGACACCTCTGTTTTTCCTTTGATAGATGATGGACCTGAGTCCGTCACTTGTTTTTTTGTGAGATAAATAGAAGTTTTTTATTGATATTATATTCGCCTACTTAACATTGGTAGCGTTTTACTTCATATTTGGGAGTCAGAATGAACAAATAGTTCATGCAATGAGGCTTTCTAATAGACTGAGAACTGTCATTGTCTTGGTGAATAATTCAATATTTTTGCATAACTTGATATTTTTACAGACAGTTTAAGTAGAAATGTTCAAAAATATAAAATTTAAGGATGTTTTATTCAAAACTAATAACTGTTTTTATTCTTAGCAGATGACTGTACCAGCAGATCAGAGGGACAGCTGACATCTTCAATTTTTAAATCAGATGATCTAAAGATCCCACAAGATACAATTGAAGCAATTGCCATTACTCCAGATATACCATCATCCCTTCACAGCGAAGATTTGTCATCTGATCCTTTGAAACAGGTCCTGTCTTCTGATTCATTACCGACTACTAAAGAAAATCAAAGTCACAAAATAAGCATTCAAAAACAAACTTCTCACAAAGCAAATAAGCCATTTTCAGTTTCAGAATATGGAAAAAGTTTTCCCCTCAAAGTCTTTTCTTAAACCTCAAAAAATTCACATAGCGAAGATTAGCTTTTCTTGTTCCAAGTGTGGGAAATGTTTTAACCAGAAAGTGCTTCTTGATATTCACCGGAGAACCCACACAAGGGAGAAGCCTTTTTCATGTTCAGAATGTGGAAAATGTTTTAAACGGAATTCAGATTTTGTTAGACACCAAAGAACCCACACAGGGGAGAAGCCTTTTTCATGTTCAGAATGTGGGAAATGTTTTAACCAGAAACAGCATCTTGATAACCACCAGAGAACCCACACAGGGGAGAAGCCTTTTTCATGTTCAGAATGTGGGAAATGTTTTAGCCGGAAATGTCTTCTTCATAACCATCTGGGCTCTCACAAAGTGGAGAAGTCTTTTTTATGTTCAGAATGTGGGAAATGTTTTAACCAGAAATAAGATTTTGTTAGACACAAAAGAACCCACACAGGGGAGAAGCCTTTTTCATGTTCAGAATGTGGGAAATGTTTTAAACGGAAATCAGATATTATTATACACCTAAGAACCCACACAGGGGAGAAGCCTTTTTCATGTTCAGAATGTGGGAAATGTTTTAAACGGAAATCAGATGTTGTTATACACCTAAGAACCCACACAGGGGAGAAGCCTTTTTGCTGCTCAGAATGTGGGAAATGTTTTAACAAGATATGGCATCTTGTTGGCCACCAGAGAACCCACACAGGGGAGAAGGCTTTTTCATGTTCAGAATGTGGGAAATGTTTTGTTCAGAAAACAAATCTTAAAAACCATCAGAGAACCCACACAGGGGAGAAGGCTTTTTCATGTTCAGAATGTGGGAAATGTTTTGTTCAGAAAACAAGTCTTAAAAAACATCAGAGAATTCACACAGGGGAGAAGCCTTTTTCGTGTTCAGAATGTGGGAAATGTTTTGCTGAGAAAACAAATCTTAACAGACATCAGAGAATTCACACAGGGGAGAAGGCTTTTTCACATTCTTAATGTGGATAATGTTTTACATGGAAATCGACTTTTGGCTATTTATGCTCATAAACAAACATTGGATCTTCACAGCCAACAAATAAACAGTCTGTTTAACCCGTTAATGTCAAATGGCGGGCAGAGTCCATCATTGGACGCCTCCCCCCTGTTTGGTGCGGACTCCGACGATGAGCCCGCACCTTTTCCAGCACATGTCAGCTGATCTGATCAGCTGACATGTGCCCCTAACATCCATGGGTGGAATCGCGATCTATCCGCGGCTGTTAACATGTTAAATGCCACTGTCAATCTCTGACAGCGGCATTTAATATGCTCGCACAGGAAGCACGTCATTACCTCCTCCCATCGGCGCCCGTGTCAAATGACCGCGGGTCGCTGATAGGTTGGCATGACAACCCGGGGTCAGCAGGAGTCCCATGTGGTTGTCATAGTCAGATAGCTATGAGCGCCGACCAGTGGTCGTCGCTCATAGCAAGTGAACATATCTGCTACATAGAGCAGGGCTGCAGCCCCGCTCTATGTCGCACAAGTGATCGAATCAGCATCAGACTGGAGCACCTTGGGCCCACCAGACAAAATCATTCTTGGGGCCTGCAATGTAGCTACATAGAAATAAATACAAAACCACCAGTTGTGTGGTAAAACACGCTAATATCAGGGTACAATATAATATACTACACTTCCTAATGTTATAGAAAGGGTTGGCGTCCACATTTTGGTGCAGACTCAATGATAAATGTCCCCTGATGTGTATTAACCAGAAAACCAATGTTTTATAGCACCAGCAGTGGATGGAGTTAATGACATCTCATTCATATGAGAAAATACGCAGCATGAATTGATCGATGCATTTAATATGAAGAATTTGTCAATTCATGCTGCGGATGAATTTTATCCTTTGCAATACAAAGGATCAGGTCAGTGGTAAAGGTGCGACATTACATAGTAGTAAATGTAGCAATATCGGCACAATATCTGTGTGGATATTTCCGCTGTTAATTTGCTGTGGGATTTCCATAGTAGAATTTCTGCAGCAAATACATTATGTGAATGTCCCCACTTATAGTGCTGGGGGCCCTAGGTCACTTATGTATGGTGTTATTAGTGAATTTCATGGAAATCTCTCTGCTACCTATAAGGCCATGTCTTTTTAAGAAGGGCCTCATTTTCTTAGTGATGGGGGAAAAACCTTTAGTGCGTCAGGGGTGATACAGGGAGAGGGGCTCAGTCAGTCAGGGGTGATACAGGGTGTCATAAAATATGACTTAAGTCTTACTGTTCGAGCGCACACTGAACTCTGCTACATCTGCTTATGACATGCCAGCCCAGACCCACGCTTCCCCTCCCCCTTCAGGCTGCATCGAGTGCACACACACAAAGCCTTTGCAGGCATATACTGCAGCCTGCATGTGTAATTCTATCCCCCTCCGTTCCCCCCTCCCTCAAGAATGTGTTGTTAGCAACCCCTGAGTAGCTTTAATGACCAGCTGAATCTAGTTTGAGGCCGCTTCGGGACATGTGCTCTTTTGTCTGGAATAGAGTTAATTCAAGATTTAATAACTTAACCCCAATTAGTGATAAAGATATGAAAGTTACATAATTGCATGCCCATCTGTAGACCTACACCCCAGTGAATTTTCTAGCTTCCAGTATCAACCGAATTCAAGTTATTGATTCGGCCTGAACTGGGTTATGCAACGGCTTCGTTTTTAGACTTAAATGAACCCCCATGTCATGCTGAGAAAAATAATAATTTTGTCTTCCTTCTATGAGCTTCCCTCCCTGAGATATGATACTTATGAGTTTTTGGTCATTTCTGAAAAGGGGATTGCTTCCATAGCTCCGCCCACTTAAGGGATGTCATGAGCAGCGGGCATATGATTGTGAAGCGCAGTTAGGTGATGTCTTTTGCCTAGGGGGATACAGCTACGTGAGGCTGTGCAACTTGACCCTGGTAAATTGGGGTGGACCCTCCCCCTCCTCCGCATGGCTATCATTGTCTGAGAGAACTGTAAGTGTTTATTTTCAACGTTAATTCCTTTTTATTTGTAATTGTCTGTACATATTGTAATTGTCTCCCTTTATAATATCTTGTGTACTTTTGTAAACATTGCCTACTTTTTGGAGTAAAATATAAAATTACTAGCTTTGTTTCTCCTTGCTCTATAACATACTTTAATGTCTCCTGTGGCTAAATTAACTCTACTGTTTGGGTCGGCCCCTGACCCGATATTAATTAAGCACAATAAAAGGGTGCTGGTGGCAGTGAACAGTATAGGCGGCTCGGCTGGCGACTACTTATCCAAGGTGCAGTTCCCTGACTGGCCTGAACGTCAAAGCAGATTGACCCCACGGGCAAAAACAAAGACTAAATGGTTGCGGAACTGGTGCAATTTGACCGTGCCCAGAGCCCAGGAGAGGCTGGTACCAGCCAAAGTATGGACGTTAATGAACAAGAGTTCCAACTGGTGCAGGCAGACCCTACCCGCAGCTGGGGTAGCATAGACCACTATCTGCAAGTGGCCCTACAGCAGATGATATGGATGAACAACTGCGGCTGGTCCAGCAATACCAGTGAGAGCACCAAGCCGAGCGGGAGGTGAAGAGAGCCAAGCGGCAAGCTCACAGACCATGAACTGAGGCTGGCCCAACTCAGGACCATCTGCAACCTGGAGCAGTGAGTCCAGCAATGCTCCGTCTTCTAAACCCCGACCAGAGCACTTTCCTGTAATGGAGAAGGACTTCAACACTTTTCTGCGGGCATTTGAGAAAGTCTTCAGACAATACCAGCTGCCTGAGAACCAATAGGCCAGGCACTTGACCCCCGGGCTAAAAGGCAAAGCTCTGGAGGCGTTTGCTTCTCTCCCACCAAGCCAAGATGGTGACTATGAGGCCATCAAGCAGGCCCTGATAAAGATGTACCAGTTAACTCCTGAGGTTTACCGTAGAAAGTTCTGGGACCTCCAACGTGGCCCACACAACAGTTACAGCGATGTGGTTCAAGAACCCAATTTGACCAGTGAATCCAAGGACTGTCAGCAATCACCTTTGAGCAGCGAAGGGACCTGATGATCAAAGACCAGTTCCTACATCTTTGCCCAGCTGAGGTGCGACAGTTTGTGATGGACCGGGAGCCAAAGGATGCGGACAAAGCATCGCAGATCGCCGACACCTATGAGGCCAATCGGAAACCAGAGGTGCGGAAGCCAGTCACCGCCAGCTGGAGAGGGGTTAAGCCTGCAACCAACCCCAGTGCCTCTGTCAGCCTACATAACGGAGGCCCTGTCCCATTTGACAACGCCAGGCCTACATCAGACCCTTGCCAGTGTTTTTCGTGCAAACGGACTGGACATATCAGTTGGGAGGGTCGATGACAATGTGCAGCAAGTCCGCGTGGGGGCCATGTTGTTAGCGGCCTTAAGGACACTGGAGCTGAACGGACCCTCATCCTACCTGAACTGGTGGCCACTGACAAGATTATTCAGGGGGAAACCCTGACTGTCACAAGGATTGGGGGCCCTTGCCGATGGCACGGGTTTTCATCGATTGGGGTGCCGGGAGCGGGGTGAAGGAGGTGGGGTTGTCAGAAAACTTGCCCACCGATGTTTTTTTGGGGACTGATTTGGGGAGAATGGTCGATTATTTTGTCCCTGACACCCCTCCCCAATCTGATACTAAGGGTAATGTTAGTGCTATTGATAATGATGTGAAATTGCATGCTTTACCTGATGATGTTTTACCTGATAACCATTTTTCTGAGAATGATGATGTGTCTACAGATGCAGGAGTGCTCAGCCACGTCACTCTGTGGAGTGAGGTGGTTGAGGAACCCCTAACAGGAGCAAGCAACAGTGCTAAGGGAGATGCATGGGAACCATGAGGAAGGTGATGCCGTGCAACTGACCAGTAACCATGAGGAAGGTAACTGTCCCATATTTGGCACTGCTCCTGAGATATTGAGGGTGGATAGGGAGGTACAACCCATAGCAGTGCCGGCTGATGGGTATGTGGAAAACTCCGGGGAGAAAGCCTATGTATGCGCTGGTACCCACAGTCTCAGTGCCCAGAATGTAGGTAACGTCCTGCCTTCTGGACCCTCCTTAGTCAAAGGGTTGACTGAAACAGAGATGGACCCAGAGCTGGTCCCAGAGGGTTCCCGTGAGGAAGGAACCTTGACATTACTACTGGCTGCCTCCAGCCGGAGTTCTAGGCTGCTCTGCAATCAGATGTGAGCCTGGAGGCCTTGAGAGGCCTTGCCCAGGAGACCACCTCCGAGTCGAATAAGGAGAGGGTGTTCTGGGAACATGGAATGTTGTACCGAAAGACAGTTCCCGGTAAATCCCAACAGGAGTGGTTGAGGGAAAGACAGCTGGTCGTCCCGTACCAATTTAAGGGTGAGTTGTTGCAGATTGCCCATGAGATTCCACTCGCTGGACCCTTGGGGATCAGCAAAACTAAGGCCCGGCTGTCTCAACACTTCTATTGGCCCAAGATGGGGACAGATGTGACCAACTACTGCGGCTCCTGTATCACCTGTCAAAGAGTAGGGAAGTCAGGGCCTGTTCCAAAGGCTCCTCTGATCTATTTGCCAGTGATAGAGGAGCCTTTCCAGTGGATCGCTGTGGACATTGTGGGCCCATTGGCCGTCCCCAGCAGATTGGGAAAGGAATATGTCACAAATGTGGCTGTCCTGGTGTTACGCGACCTGACGGTTGGTCGGTCACCAGATGGCAAAACAAACAAGGGAACACCGGGGACACAATTACAATGGTGGGACCTGCGATAGGGAATGAGAGAAATGGACACCTCCTGCACTCACCTAAGTCTGTATCCTGATCTCCCTATCGTCCCTATACGGGTTCTTTCACCCCGTCCTCGAGCAGGACACCTTAAACCCTCACAAGCCCTGCGCTAATCCCTAGGAAGGGAGCAGGCCGGTGAGAGCACTAGACACACCACTGCACTAATAATACAAAAGGAAAGAAAAGACAGACACCACAGGGAATGGGGAACAAAAATACAACACTTAGCTTTCTCAGCTGCCATGCACTGCACAGCAGAGTAAGGCACCAGATCGCAGGATTCAGCTGCAGCACCAGAAAGCTCCTGACTCCAGCTTGGTTGGTCTCCAAAGAGGAAGTGTATCACCAACAGTCAGCTGATGCCTCAGGTGTCCTTTTAAAGATGGTGTGAGTGGTCACCACCTGCATCAGCAAACTCAGCAGCAATGTAATTACACCAGCGGCTGTTATGTTTCGGTAGCTGAGGAGTGCAGGTAAAAAAGGCAATACACCAGAGCAGTTGGAATCTATGGGATTGCAGTACCCTGACTACCCACCACAACTAGAGGCAGCCGTGGAGCGTTCCTACGTTGGTCCTAGACGCCTCGTCACAGCCTGAGAAACTAACTACACCTAAAGATAGAAATAGGAA
The DNA here is from genome assembly GCA_033576555.1 of Oophaga sylvatica. Lineage (NCBI taxonomy): Eukaryota > Metazoa > Chordata > Amphibia > Anura > Dendrobatidae > Oophaga > Oophaga sylvatica. The sequence continues at coordinate 27,461 of JARQOD010004931.1, forward strand.
AGCTATCTGCCCCGGAGCAGAACCCCAAAGATAATAGAAAGCCCCCAAACATGTAATGGCGGTTAGACAAGAGGAAATACTGACACAGAAAGAAAATAGAATGAGCAAACGCTGGGGCCCAAACTATCTAAATAGAAAAGGACAGGAAGGGTACTTACTGCAATCCCAGAAAACCCTGAAAAACACCAACTCTACTAATTTCAAAATCACCTGAGATCACACGACCTCTACCACCTAAATTAGCTCTCTGGTGTAACAAAATCAAAACAGCAGCCACTGAAAAAACTGGAAAAAGCAAAAGAACAAAACTCAGTGGCTGAACTAAACTGAGAAGGCAGAAGCCCCCGGAGGGGACCCAGAAGGCCCCCAAAGAAGTGCAGGACAAAATGCAAAAATATAGCAAAAACACAAAAGAAGAAAAATTCTTATCTGGTAGCAGGAGATGCAGACACGACACAGCAGGCTACAAGGGAAACTGGAATGAAGGATTCAGACCAGAACAATTGATCACCGGCAACCCTGATGGGAAAATGACTCCCTTATATAAGACCAGTCAGTAACACCTGATTCCCAGTCCTCACAATCTTCACTAGTACCGCTTGTAACCACTAGAGGGAGCCTCTGCTCAGAACTCATCTCAAACCCATTCACAACAAGCGGCCACTGGGGGAAAAAACTGACATTAACCCCCGATGGCCTGAAAGGAAAAAAAATGTAATAAGAAAAGCAAACTCTGCCACAGATCCAAAAATGGATCATGACAGAATACATCCACACTGTGGTAGACTACGCTACCTGGTACCTGGAGGCAGTAGCTCTGTCCTCACCTAGGGCGGATAAGGTGGCGGATGCACTGTTGGCCATCTTTTCACGAGCCCTTCAGAAGTGTCCATTGTGGATTATGTCATGCGCTTTTGTGACAAGATGCAGACCTTGATGCAGTTGCTGCATGACAGCATGACGCAGGCTCAGGCTGATTAGAAGCACTGGTACAACCAGAACGCCCAGGAGCGGACCTACCAGGGGGTCAGAAGGTGTGGGTGCTGGTACCCGTACCAAAAAATAAGCTTCAAGCATCCTGGGAAAGCCTGTATGTCATGCACCAACAGCACAACCCAGTCACCTACGCGGTCACTTTTGACCCGGCTCGGGGTAGGCGCAAGGCCTTTCACATCAATATGATGAAGGCTCATCATGAACGTGAAGCCTGCGTCCTACCGGTCTGCAACTTGCCCGAGGATGGGGAGGAAGACACCCTCCTGGACATGCTGGCCCAAGCCAAGGCATGTGGGTCCATTGAGAACGTGGAGCTAAGTGCCTTGCTATCCGAACCCCAGCTGTCGCAGCTGTGAACCGTGCTGGCACGCTTCCGGGCTGTGTTCATGAACCGACCCGGAAGGACTGAGAAAGCGGTCCACGAAGTGAACACTGTGAATCACGCTGTTAGAACCCTCTTGTTAGATTTTGTTTCAGTTTGCTGGTCACATGACCTTTTTTCCCTATTTAGTCTGGCTCCGCCCTTCTGGCTTTGCTGGACTTCATTGTATTATCTACTCTTAAGCTAGCCGGGTGCTTAGGTGCCTTACTCTGTCAGTTTTGCTTGATCTTAGGATCTTAGTAATTTGTTTTCTGTTTAATTATTCCTGCTACAATTTCTGTTAGGAGGTGTCCACCTTTTCTCCCAGTCCCTAGATCTTGTAGGGATTCCTCCTTAGCAACTATAGGTCTTCGTTCAGACTAGCTGAGGACTTTAGCGGGTCTGGTCGCAGGATCAGGTTCCCCGTTACATCGTAGGGATCCAGCTCAGTTCTATTGTAGGGACAGAATTCCCATCTTTCCTTAGTGCTTGTAGCAGTTCATAATAGTAAGTCCAGCCAAGAAAAAAAAAAAAAAAAAACTCTAAGGAAAGATTTTCTGTTTCCATCATGGTGTCGGTTCAGGATTTGGCTCAACGCCTTCAGGGTCTCTCTCTGGAGGTGGCTGAAATCCAGCAACACATGAGTAGTTGTTCTGGAGCACATTTCGTGGAGCCAAAGGTACGTTTGCCTGATTTATTTTTTGGTGAACAACTAGATTTTTTTTTCTTTTAAAAATGCTTGCTTGTTGTATTTTCATTTGAGACCCAGATCCTCTGGTGAGGAATCACAGCGTATAGGGTTCATAATGTCACTTTTGCGCAAAGAACCTCAGGACTGGGCCTTTTCTCTGCACACTAGTGATCCATGCTTTAGATCAGTGGATAGTTTTTTTTCTGCTTTGGGGTTATTGTATGACGATCCTGATCGTGTTTCATCAGCTGAGACAGAATTGAGACGTTTGAGACAGGGATCAGGTAATGTGGAAAAATATTGTACTCACTTCCGAAGGTGGTCCACTCAGGTGGGGTGGAACGATTCAGCTTTGAAAAGTTTATTTCTTGCAGGATTAAGTGAAAGGGTTAAAGATTTGCTGATTGCTTATCCTATACCTGGTAACTTGCAAGAGGCTATGCAATTAGCCATACGGGTGGATAGGAGACTGCGTGCAAGGGTTAATGAGAGTAAATCTGCCTTGTCATCTCCAAGTTTGGAGAGGGACTGTACTGACATTGCAGAGCTGATGGAAATTGGAGCAATGGCACCTCACTCTCAGGAAGAAGAACGCAGATTTGCTGAAGGTTTGTGTTTCTATTGTGGTAAATCTGACCATTTCATTAAGAACTGTGCGCTTCGAATGAATAAAGAGAAAAAAAAAAAAGAGGTCAGTTTCGCCCGTATAGCTTGTTTAAACAATAAAGGTGTCTTTCTTTCTGCTACCACTGCTGGTGAGGAGGAATTAATGGAGTTTCGGGTATTTGTGGATTGTGGTTCAACTCTCAATGTGATTGATGGGAAATTTTTGGAAAAACTAAAATTAAAACCCAAACTTCTGTCTTCCCCTATTAATGTGGTGTCTGTGGATGGCTCTCCCTTGAAAAATGTTACTCACAAGGTCTGTGAATTTCCTCTTACTATTAATGGTGTTCATCAAGAGAATTTGGATTTGGTAGTTTTGAATAATTTGCCCTCACCGGTGATTTTGGGGTTACCCTGGTTAAAATTGCACAATCCGGTACTGGATTGGTCTTCCAATGAAATTAAGTCCTGGAGTCCTAATTGTTATGACAAGTGTTGTAACGGGCGTATTGCTGCTGTAGTTAAGGGGGAGTTACCTGTACCTATTCAGGATTTTTGGAAAGTTTTTTCTAATAAGGAATCGCAGGTATTGCCTCCTCATTGAGATTATGATTGTGCAATTGAATTTGTCCCTGGAGCGACTCTTCCTAAAAGTCGTTTATTTAATTTGACTATTCCTGAGAGAAAGGCTTTGGAGGAATACATACAGACAAGCTTGGCCGCCGGTCACATTAGGCCTTCCAAATCTCCTGTGGCGGTTGGATTTTTTTTTGTTAAAAAAAAGGACGGCGGTTTACGGCCTTGTCTAGACTTTCGTGAGATTAATAAGATTACGTGTACGCAATCCTTACCCACTGCCATTGATTCCTGATTTGTTTAATCAGTTAGTGGGGGCCAAGTGGTTCTCGAAAATTGATCTTCGAGGGGCATACAATTTGTTGCGCATGAAGGAGGGGGGTGAATGGAAGACTGCGTTTAACACTCCACTGGGTCATTTTGAGAATCTGGTCATGCCTTTTGGGCTTTCCAGTGCTCCGGCATTTTTTCAGAATCTTATTAATGACATCCTTAGACCTTTGATTGGCAGAAGTGTGGTTGTGTATTTGGATGACATTTTGATTTATTCACCGGATTTGGAGTCTCATTGGAGGAGTGTACGTGAAGTATTACAGTTACTGAGTGATAATTCACTTTTTGCCAAACTAGAAAAATGTGAGTTCGCTGTACAGAGACTTAGTTTTTTGGGCTACATTGTCTCCAGTGAAGGTTTTGAGATGGACCCGGTGAAGGTGAAAGCTGTGCAGGAATGGCCTAGACCTATTGGTGTGAAATCAATACAGAGGTTTTTGGGGTTCGCCAATTATTATAGAAAATTCATTAAAAAATTTTCTGTGATTGCCAAACCTCTGACCGATCTCACCAGGAAAGGTGCTGATGCGGTTCAGTGGACTACTGAGGCCATTGAGGCTTTTGTGTTGCTAAAGGAGAGGTTCAGCTCTGCTCCCATCCTTACGCAGCCTGATGTGACTAAACCATTTTTGGTTGAGGTTGATGCTTCTTCTGTGGGGGTCGGCGCGGTGTTGTCTCAGGAAAAGACGGATGGAGTACATCCCTGTGCTTTTTTTTCAAAGAAATTTTCTGAGTCTGAACTAAATTATGATATCGGTAATCGGGAATTGTTGGCAATTAAACTCGCATTTGAACACTGGAGTCATTTTTTGGAGGGAGCGGAATTTCCCGTTCAAGTCTTCACCGATCATAAAAATCTGATCTACCTTGATGCTGCCAAACGCTTGAATGCCCGTCAGGCTAGGTGGGCACTGTTTTTCTCATGGTTTAATTTTACCGTTACTTACATCCCAGGTACTAAAAATGTTAAAGCTGATGCTTTGTCTCGCAGCTTTTCTCCTATGGTGGGTACTGAGGAGGAGGAGAACATTTTGCAAGAGGGGGTTGTTATTGCTGTTTTGGACTCCGTGTTGGAAGATGAGATTCTTAAAGCACAGGAGAATGCCCCATCTAACACGCCGCATGGGAGGTTGTTTGTGCCTGGTACCCTGAGGAGAGATTTGTTTGCTGAATGTCATGACTCTCGGTTGGCAGGTCATCCTGGAATCTCTGAGACCAAGAGACTTGTGGGTCGCAGCTTTTGGTGGCCTGGATGGCAGAAGGAAGTCATTAAGTGGGTGCGTCAATGCACTGTGTGTGCTAGATCTAAGTCTTCTCATACTCCTGCTGCGGGGTTGCTTTGCCCTCTGGAGGTCCCTAGTGCACCTTAGACACATTTGGCTATGGACTTTATTACTGACCTTCCCCCCTCTGAGGGTTTCACTGTCATCTGGGTGGTCGTCGACCGTTTTAGCAAGATGTGTCACTTGGTTCCTTTCATCAAATTGCCCTGCGCTAAGACTCTCGCTAAGGCCTTTGTCAAGGAAATTGTCAGACTACATGGCATTCCTAGTGACATTGTTTCTGATAGGGGACCTCAGTTTGTGTCTCGTTTTTGGCGCGCCTTTTGTGACAGGTTGGGAGTTCATTTGTCGTTTTCATCCGGATATCATCCTGAGTCTAATGGCCAGACAGAAAGGAAAAACCAGGATGTTGAGCAGTTCTTGCGTTGTTTTGTGACTGATAATCAAGAGGGTGGTCTGAGTTTCTGCCACTTGCTGAGTTTGCTCTTAACAACCATACATCCGCTTCTGCTGGTTGTTCGCCTTTTTTTTGTTGTACTGGGAGACATCCGTCTTTTTGGGTCATTTTCCAAGTTGGGATCGGCTGTACCTGAAGAGGAGAATTTTTCTGGTGTTTTGGAGAGAGTTTGGACTGATGTGCGTGGTAATCTTCAGGAGGCTAACAAAAGATCCAAAGTGTATTTTGATAGAAAACGACAAGAGGTTTTGTTTGCTATTGGTGACATGGTTTGGTTGTCCTCTAAGAATCTGCGCTTGAGGATTCCGTCTAAGAAATTGGGTCCCAAGTTTGTAGGACCCTTTAAGGTGCTTCAGGTTATTAACCAATCTGCTGTTAAGTTGGAGCTTCCTACCTCCTGGAAGATTAATCCGGTGTTTCATGTTTCTCTCTTGAAAAAAGCTGAGGTCTCAGATGGAGACGTCTCGGCCACTGTTCCCCTGGTGGTGGAGGACGGGCAATATGAGATTTCCCGCATCCTAAATTCTAGACGGTATAGATGGAGTTTGCAGTACCTCGTCGCTTGGAAGGGTTATGGACCCGAGGATAACTCATGGGTGAGGGCGGATGATGTTTCTGCGTCTAGACTTGTCAGAGCGTTTCACAAGAGGTTTCCGGATAAGCCTAAGTCCTAGGGGATCCGGAGGATCCTCTTAGAAGGGAGGGTACTGTTAGAACCCTCTTGTTAGATTTTGTTTCAGTTTGCTGGTCACATGACCTTTTTCCCTATTTAGTCTGGCTCCGCCCTTCTGGCTTTGCTGGACTTCATTGTATTATCTACTCTTAAGCTAGCCGGGTGCTTAGGTGCCTTACGCTGTCAGTTTTGCTTGATCTTAGGATCTTAGTAATTTGTTTTCTGTTTAATTATTCCTGGGCATGAGTTTGATGATTTTGATTTTGAAGCCCTTCCATATATATTCTTTATTTTTGACTTAATTATTCCTGCTACAATTTCTGTTAGGAGGTGTCCACCTTTTCTCCCAGTTCCTAGATCTTGTAGGGATTCCTCCCTCGCAACTATAGGTCTTCGTTCAGACTAGCTGAGGACTTTAGCGGGTCTGGTCGCAGGATCAAGTTCCCCGTTACATCGTAGGGATCCAGCTCAGTTCTATTGTAGGGACAGAATTCCCATCTTTCCTTAGTGCTTGTAGCAGTTCATAACACACGCCCCACTACGGCAAACACCCTATCGGATCTCCGACAAGGTCCAGCATGTTATGTGCCACGAGATCGATGAGATGTTGCATCTGGGGATGATTCAACGGTCCAAGAGCGCTTGGGCCTCACCTGTAGTCCTGGTGCCAAAGAAGGATCGGACCACCCGGTTCTGTGTGGACTACAGGGGGCTCAACGCCATCACCGCTTCTGATTCGAACACAATGCCGCGCATCGAGGAGCTGCTTGAGCGGTTAGCAAACACGGAATACTTATCCATCATGAATTTGAGTCGGGGATATTGGCAGATTCCCCTGAGCCCTGAGTCCACGGTCATACCGTTCGGCATGAAGAATGCCCCTGCCACATTCCAGCGGATGGTCAATCACCTGCTTCAGGGACTGGAGAAGTATGCAGTGGCATACCTGGATGACATTGCCGTCTTCAGTTTCTCCTGGAAGGAACACCATCAGCATCTCCAGGAGGTGCTCAAGCATATTCACCAAGCAGGCCTGACCTTCAAGCTGGGAAAGTGCCAGATGAGCATGAGCGAGGTCCACTAGCTGGGTCACCGGGTAGGTGGGGGTTCTATGAGGCCAGAACCTGGGAAAGTGGATGCTATCGCGTCCTGGCCCACCCCCAGGACCAAGAAACAGGTGATGTCCTTCCTGGGCACTGCAGGGTACTATAGGCACTTTGTACAGAACTATAGCAGCCTTAAAAAGCCCTTGACATACCTCACCAGGAAGAAGCTACCCCAAACAGTCGACTGGACACGTGGCTGTGAGATGGCCTTCCGGGCTTTGAAAACAGCCCTGAGTAGCTCTCCCATGTTAAAAGCAGTCGACAGCAGTCGGCCTTTCCTGGTACAGACCGACGCCAGCGAGTTTGGCCTCAGTGCTGTGCTCAGGCAGGTTGACTCGGGAAACCAAGAACACCCCGTGTTGACCTGAGCCAGAAGCTTCTGCCGAGGGAAGTGCCCTATCCCACCATAGAGAAGGAGTGCCTGACCATGGTCTAGGCCCTACAATGTTTGCAGCCCTATCTGTACAGTCGCACCTTCACAGTGGTAACCGACCACAACACCCTGAGCTGGCTGCAATCCGTGTCTGACACCAATGGATGGTTGCTACGCTGGAGCCTTGCGCTCCAACAGTACGACTTTGCCGTGAAACACAAAAAGGGCAGCGAGTATGGCAAGTCTTAGCCGGGGCGAACCTGCTGAAGTGCGCATGGAGGAGTACCGAGAGGTCCTGCCTCCGTAGCACAGTCCAAAAGAGGAGGTGTCATGAAATATGATGTAAGTCTTATTGTTCGAGCGCACACTGGACTCTGCTACATCTGCTTATGACATGCCAGCCCAGACACACGCTTCCCCTCCCACATCAGGCTGCATCGAGTGTACACACACAAAGCCTTTGCAGGCATATACTGCAGCCTGCATGTGTAATTCTATCCCCCTCCTTTCCTCCCCCCTCAAGAATGTGTTGTTAGCAGCCCCTGACTAGCTTTAATGACCAGATGAATCTGGTTTGAGGCCACTTCGGGACATGTGCTCTTTTGTCTGGTATAGAGGTAATTCAAGATTTAATAACTTAACCCCAATTAGTGATAAAGATATGAAAGTTACATATTTGCATGCCCATTGGTATACCTACACCCCAGTGAATTTTCTAGGTTCCAGTATCAACCGAATCCAAATGATGGATTCGTCCTGAACTGGGTTATGCAACGGCTTTGTTTTTAGACTTAAATGAACCCCCATCTCATGCTAAGAAAAATGATAATTTTGTCTTCCTTCTATGAGCTTCCCTCCCCGAGATATGATACTTATGAGTTTTTGGTCATTTCTGAAAAGGGGATTGCTTCCATAGCTCCGCCCACTCAAGTGATGTCATGAGCAGAGGGCATATGATTGTGAAGCGCAGTTAAGTGATGTCTTTTGCCTGGGGGTTACAGCTACGTGAGACTGTGCAACTGGACCCCGGAGAATTGGGGTGGTCCCTCCCCCTCCTCCGCATGGCTATCATTGTCTGAGAGAACTGTAAGTGTTTATTTTCACCGTTAATCCCTTTTCATTTGTAATTGTCTGTACATATTTTAATTGTCTCCTTTTATAATATCTTGTATACTTTTTAAACACTGCCTACTTTTTGCAGTAAAATATAAAATTACTAGCTTAGCTTCTCCTTGCTCTATAAAGTACTTTAACGTCTCCTGGGGCTAGATTAACGCTACTGTTTGGGTCGTCCCCTGACTCAATATTAAGCACAATAAAAGGGGGCTGGTGGCAGCGAAAGGTATAGGCGGCCCGGCTGGCGACTACTTATCCTAGGTGCAGTTCCCTGACTGACCTGAGGGTAAGGGAGGTGCCAGAGAGCTGCAAGTTCCAAAACTGTAACTGGAAAGTGGGATCATAAATTCCCCTGAAAAAGGAACTGGGGGCAACCAAACACCTCCAGTTCGTCACACATTGGTGGCAGCGATGGGATCATTAACAGTATCTTCTGTACTGTTCCTGAAACGGAGAGGGGCTCAGTCAGTCAGGGTTGATACAGGAAGAGGGGGCTCAGTCAGTCAGGGGTGATACAGGGAGAGTGGGCTCAGTCTATAAGGGGTGATAGAGGGAGAGGGGCTCAGTCAGTCAGGGTTGATAAAGGGAGAGGTGAATAGTAAAACTTGGCACTCAACTTTAGCAAAATGATTCCAGTTTATTGCAGTCAAGTTACAGGTAAGTACATCAAGGAAACGTTTCGGTCCAAGAGGACCCTCATCAATCAGACTGCTTGTGAGGAAACACCACGTCAGGCCAGGAGAGACCAGCGCTTCCTCCTCCTCCCCAGAAATATTAAAGGACTCCACAGAGCCATCCAGGCCCACTATTCCTAAACTTGGATTCTTCTAACAAAAGGCCCCAACTGTGTGCCTCCCTACCACATAGGAGCCTATATGATTTTCTCTTCCAAAGGCATTCTGCCTTTAACTTCATACTATTGTTTCCTCACAAGCAGTCGGATTGATGAAGGTCCTCTTGGACTGAAACGTTTCCTTGATGTACTTACCTGTACTGTTGTGAATGGACTTGAAATGAGTTCTGAGCAGAGGCTCCCTCTGGTGGTTACAAGCGGTACTGGACTGTCCAGTGAAGATTGTGAGGATTGGGAATCAGGTGTTACTGACTGGTCTTATTTAAGGGAGTCGCCTTCCCATCAGGGTTGCCGGTGATCAATTGTTCTGGTCTCAATCCTTGATTCCTGTTTCCTTTGTAGCCTGCTGTGTCGTGTCTGCATCTCCTGCTAACAGATAAGACATTTTCTTCTTTTTGTTTTTGTGCTTGATTTTTGCATTTTGTCCTGCACTTCTGTGGGGGCCTTCAGGGTCCCCTCTGGGGGCTTTTGCCCTCTCAGTTTAGTTCAGCCACTGATGTTTTGTACATTTGCTTTTTCCAGTTTTTTTAGTGGCTGCTGTTTTGATTTTGTTACACCAGAGAACTAATTTATGTGGTAGAGGTCGTGTGATCTCAGGTGTTTTTGAAATTAGTAGAGTTGGTGCTTTTCAGGGTTTTTTGGGATTGCAGTAAGTGCCCTTCCTATCCTTTTCTATTTAGATAGTTTGGGCCCCAACGTTTGCTCATACTATTTTCTGTCTGTGTCAGTATTTCTTCTTGTCTAACCGCCATTACATGTTTGGGGGCTTTCTATGTTCTTTGGGGATCTGCTCCGGGGCAGATAGCTTTCCTCTTTCTATCTTTAGGTATAGTTAGTTTCTCAGGCTGTGACGCGGCGTCTAGGACCAACGTAGGAACGCTCCACGGCTGCCTCTAGTTGTGGTGGTTAGTCAGGGTACTGCAATCTCATAGATTCCAACTGCTCTGGTGTATTGCCTTTTTTACCTGCACTCCTCAGCTACCAAATCATAAACAGTATCACCGGCCTAAACTGAAAATTATATGGTACTCACAGAAGGGAAAAATATTGTGAAAAAAAAAAAAAAAAGGTTGTCAGAGATATTTTTCTGTTTGTTGCATTTTTTTTTTTTCCCTCTGTATCTCTGGGTGCTGGGGAGGATTTTTTCTCTCAATGGAGTTTGCACAGTTGTCTGGCCGTGTGGATCAGCTTGCCACTGAGGTTCGGAGTATTGCTACCTATCTTGCTAGGTTGCCTGTTGTGGAACCTAGGATTCCCATGCCAGATTTGTTTTTGGGGGATCGAGCCAAGTTTCTGAATTTCAAAAATAATTGTAAATTGTTTTTTGCCTTAAAATCTAAGTCCTCAGGGAACGCAGCGCAGCAGGTTCAAATTGTCATCTCTCTCCTGCGCGGCGATCCTCAGGATTGGGCTTTTTCCCTGACACCTGGGGATGCTGTTTTGAGTGATGTTGATGCATTTTTTCAGGCCTTGGGGTTATTGTACGATGAGCCTAATGTCACTGATCAAGCTGAAAAAGCCTTGTTGGCATTAAATCAGGGGCTTGATGACGCTGAGTTATACTGTCAGAGATTCCGCAGGTGGGCAGTCCTGACCAAATGGAATGACGACGCTTTGGCAGCCCTTTTTCGGAAGGGTCTGTCAGATAATGTAAAGGATGTTATGGTGGGATTCCCTGTCCCTTCTGGTCTCAATGATTCTATGTCATTAGCGATTCAAATTGACAGACGTTTGCGTGAGCGGAGAAGTATGCGTGGAATAGTGTTGCCTTGTGAACCTGCTTCTGAACCTATGCAGTGTGATAGAGTGGTTTCTGGGGCACAGCGTCATGAGTTTTGAAAGCGCAATGGGTTATGTTTCTACTGTGGTGATGCCTCTCATGCTATTTCAGTCTGCCCTAAGCGGGGAAGACGTTTTGAACAACGCTCAGTTGTCTTGGGTAGTGTTCAGACTAAGTTTTTATTAACTGTTACTCTGATATGCTCTCTGTCCTCATTTTCTGCTCAGGCTTTCGTTGATTCGGGAGCAGCTATTAACCTGATGGATTTTGATTTTGCTAAACTTTGCGGGTTTCCCTTGATACCCCTACAGAAGTCTATTCCCCTACTGGGGATCGATTCTACCCCTTTGGCTGAGAATAAACCTCAGTTCTCTACTCAGGTGATAATGAGGGTTGAACCTGATCATCAGGAGAGCTGCAAATTTTTGGTTCTGTATAATCTGCATGACATTATCGTGCTGGGTTTCCCTTGGTTACAGTCTCATAATCCTGTTTTGGATTGGAAATCTGTCTGTAACCAGTTGGGGCTGCCAATGTGTTAATACCAACACTCCTGTTTTTTCTGCTCCCCCCAGGCTCAGGATGTTCCTGACTTTTTGATTGATTTTTCTGATGTGTTTAGCGAAAGTAAATCTGCATCCTTGCCTCCCCATAGGAGCTATGACTGCGCTATTGAATTAGTGCCTGGTAGTAAATTCCGTAAAGGTCGACTTTTTAACTTGTCTGTACCTGAACATGACGCTATGCGGTCTTATATCAAGGAGTCATTGGAGAAGGGTCATATCAGACCATCCTCTTCACCCTTAGGTGCCGGTTTTTTCTTTGTGGCCAAAAAGGATGGTTCATTAAGGCCGTGTATCGATTATCGTCTTTTGAACAATATTACTGTGAAATATCAATATCCGTTACCCTTGATTTCTGACCTGTTTTCCAGGGTGAAAAACGCTACTTGGTTTACCAAGCTTGACCTCAGGGGGGCATATAACCTTAGTCGCATTAAGCACGGGGATGAATGGAAGACGGCATTTAACACCCCTGAAGGGCATTTTGAGTACCTTGTGATGCCCTTTGGGCTCACTAATGCTCCTTCTGTCTTCCAGTCCTTCATGAATGACATTTTCAGGGATTTTGTGGATAAATTTCTGATTGTTTATTTGGATGATATCTTGATTTTTTCTAATGACTGGGACTCTCATGTGAAACATGTTCGAACTGTATTCCAGATTTTGAGAGAGAATGCTCTGTATGTGAAGGGATCAAAGTGTCTTTTTGGCGTACAGAGGATCTCATTTTTGGGATTCATTTTGTCCCCATCTGTTATTGAAATGGACCCGGTCAAGGTTCAGGCCATCTGTGATTGGGTCCAACCTACTTCATTAAAGGCTCTTCAAAGATTTTTGGGTTTTGCCAATTTTTATCGTAAATTTATCGGTAATTTCTCGGTTATTGTTAAACCATTAACTGATTTGACCAAAAAGGGTTCTGATGTGGTGAATTGGCCTCCTGAGGCAGTTTCTGCATTTCAGGAACTTAAGCAGAGATTCACTTCTGCTCCTGTTCTACGGCAGCCTGATGTTTCTCTGCCATTTCAGGTGGAGGTTGATGCCTCTGAAATTGGGGCAGGTGCCGTTTTGTCCCAAAGAGATCCAGAGACCTCTAAAAGTAACCCTTGTGCCTTTTTCTCTCGAAAATTTTCTCCTACTGAACGTAATTATGACGTGGGGAATCGGGAGTTATTGGCCATGAAGTGGGCTTTTGAAGAGTGTAGACATTGACTGGAGGGAGCCAAACATCAGGTGGTGGTCCTTACGGACCATAAGAATCTGGTTTATCTGGAATCTGCCAAGCTACTTAATCCTAGACAGGCCAGGTGGGCCTTGTTTTTCACATGTTTTAATTTTGTGGTTTCCTTTCTTCCTGGCACTAAGAATGTTAAGGCGGATGCCCTCTCGAGGAGTTTCCTTGCGGACTCTCCTGAGGTATCTGATCCTTCTGTTATTTTGAAAGAAGGTGTAGTTCTTTCCGCCATCTCGCCCAATTTGAGACTGGCTCTGGAGGGGTGTCAGGAGGATAGGCCCAAGCGCTGCCCTGTTGGGAAATTGTTTGTCCCGGACCAGTGGAAAAAGAGTGTGATGTCTGAGATTCATTGTTCCGCGTTGGCCGGTCATCCCGGAATTTTTGGTACCAGAGACTTGGTTAGTCGGTCCTTTTGGTGGCCTACCTTGTCTCGTGATGTCAGGGAATTTGTGCAGTCCTGCGGGACTTGCTCTCGCTCTAGTGGTTTGTTGATGCCATTGCCTGTGCCCAAGAGACCATGGACCCATATCTCTATGGATTTCATTTCCGACCTCCCTGTTTCTCAGAGAATGACCGTCATCTGGGTGATTTGTGATAGGTTTTCCAAGATGATACATCTTGTGCCATTACCTAAATTGCCTTCCTCCTCCGAATTGGTGCCTTTGTTCCTTCAGCACGTGGTTCGTTTACACGGCATTCCTGAGAACATTGTGTCTGACAGAGGAGTCCAGTTTGTTTCCAGATTTTGGAGGACCTTTTGTTCTAAGCTTGGTGTTCAGTTGTCTTTCTCCTCGGCGTTTCATCCTCAGACCAATGGTCAAACTGAGAGAACAAACCAGACATTGGAGACTTATCTAAGATGCTTTGTGTCTGCTGATCAGGATGACTGGGTCTCTTTTTTGCTTTTGGCTGAGTTTGCTCTTAATAATAGGGCTAGCTCTGCCACTTTGATGTCTTCATTTTTCTGTAATTCTGGGTTTCACCCTCGATTTTCTTCAGGACAGACGGAGGCTTCTGCCTGTCCAGGTGTTGACTCTGTTGTGGAGCGTATGCAACAGATTTGGGACCAGGTAGTGGAGAGGTTGTCCCTCTCTCAGGAGAGGGCCCAGCGGTTTGCTAACCGGCATAGGACTGATGGTCCTCGGTTTAAAGTGGGGGACTTGGTCTGGTTGTCCTCAAAAAATATTCCTATGAGAGTGGCATCTCCTAAATTTAAGCCTAGGTTCATTGGACCTTATAAGATCATGGAGATTCTTAATCCTGTTTCTTTTCGTTTGCTTCTTCCAGGGACATTTAAGATCCATAACGTGTTCCACAAGTCCTTGTTGAAGAGGTTTGTTGAGCCAGTGGTTCCTACTGCTTTGCCTCCTGACCCTGTTCTGGTTGAGGGCAATATGGAGTTTGTGGTTGAGAAAATATTGAATTCTCGTTTTTCTAGACGGAAACTCCAGTATTTGGTTAAGTGGAGAGGTTATGGTCAGGAAGACAATTCTTGGGTGTTTGCTTCGGACATCCATGCTAGGAGACTCATCCGTGCGTATCATAGAACTCATCCTGACCGACCTGGTTGCTCAAGTGAGGGTTCGGTGACCCCTCCTCAAGGGGGGGGTACTGTTGTGAATGGACTTGAAATGAGTTCTGAGCAGAGGCTCCCTCTGGTGGTTACAAGCGGTACTGGACTGTCCAGTGAAGATTGTGAGGATTGGGAATCAGGTGTTACTGACTGGTCTTATTTAAGGGAGTCGCCTTCCCATCATGGTTGCCGGTGATCAATTGTTCTGGTCTCAATCCTTGATTCCTGTTTCCTTTGTAGCCTGCTGTGTCGTGTCTGCATCTCCTGCTAACAGATAAGACATTTTCTTCTTTTTGTTTTTGTGCTTGATTTTTGCATTTTGTCCTGAACTTCTGTGGGGGCCTTCAGGGTCCCCTCCGGGGGCTTTTGCCCTCTCAGTTTAGTTCAGCCACTGATGTTTTGTACATTTGCTTTTTCCAGTTTTTTCAGTGGCTGCTGTTTTGATTTTGTTACACCATAGAACTAATTTAGGTGGTAGAGGTCGTGTGATCTCAGGTGCTTTTGAAATTAGTAGAGTTGGTGCTTTTCAGGGTTTTTTGGGATTGCAGTAAGTGCCCTTCCTATCCTTTTCTATTTAGATAGTTTGGGCCCCAACGTTTGCTCATACTATTTTCTGTCTGTGTCAGTATTTCTTCTTGTCTAACCGCCATTACATGTTTGGGGGCTTTCTATGTTCTTTGGGGATCTGCTCCGGGGCAGATAGCTTTCCTCTTTCTATCTTTAGGTATAGTTAGTTTCTCAGGCTGTGACGAGGCGTCTAGGACCAACGTAGGAACGCTCCACGGCTGCCTCTAGTTGTGGTGGTTAGTCAGGGTACTGCAATCTCATAGATTCCAACTGCGCTGGTGTATTGCCTTTTTTACCTGCACTCCTCAGCTACCAAATCATAACACTGTACCTTGACTGCAATAAACTGGAATCATTTTGCTAAAGTTGAGTGCCAAGTTTTATTATTCACTGTATTTGGTTGGGAAACCTACTTGTGCACCATCACCGTAGTGCTGCGATATATTTCCTCTGATATAGGGAGAGGGGGCCCAGTCAGTCAGGGGTGATACAGAGAGAGGGGGCTCAGTCAGTCAGGGGTGATACAGGGAGAGGGGCTCAGTCAGTCAGGGGTGATACAGGGAGAGAGGGCTCAGTCAGGGGTGATACAGGGAGAGGGGCTCAGTCAGTCAGGGGTGATACAGGGAGAGGGGCTCAGTCAGTCAGGGTGATACAGGGAGAGGGGCTCAGTCAGTCAGGGGTGATACAGGGAGAGGGGCTCAGTCAGTCAGGGGTGATACAGGGAGAGGGGACAAGTCAGTCAGGGGTGATACAGGGAGAGGGGCTCAGTCAGTCAGGGGTGATACAGGAGAGGGGCTCAGTCAGGGGTGATACAGGGAGAGGGGCTCAGTCAGTCAGGGGTGATACAGGGAGAGGGGCTCAGTCAGTCAGGGGTGATACAGGGAGAGGTGCTCAGTCAGTCAGGGGTGATACAGGGAGAGGGGGCTCAGTCAGTCAGGGGTGATACAGGGAGAGGGGGTTCAGTCAGTCAGGGGTGATACAGGGAGAGGGGGCTCAGTCAGTCAGGGGTGATACAGGGAGAGGGAACAAGTCAGTCAGGGGTGATACAGGGAGAGGGAACAAGTCAGTCAGGGGTGATACAGGGAGAGGGGCTCAGTCAGTCAGGGTGATACAGGGAGAGGGGCTCAGTCAGTCAGGGGTGATACAGGGAGAGGGGCTCAGTCAGTCAGGGGTGATACAGGGAGAGGGGGTCAGTCAGTCAGGGGTAATACAGGGAGAGGGGCTCAGTCAGTCAGGGGTGATACAGGGAGAGGGGCTCAGTCAGTCAGGGGTGATACAGGGAGAGGGGCTCAGTCAGTGGTGATAAAGGGAGAGGGGCTCAGTCAGTAAGGGGTGATACATGGAGAGGGGCTCAGTCAGTCAGGGGTGATACAGGGAGAGGGGTCAATCAGGGGTGATACTGGGAGACGGGGCTCAGTCAGTCAGGGGTGATACAGGGAGAGGGGCTCAGTCAGTCAGGGGTGATACAGGGAGAGGGGCTCCGTCAGGGGTGATACAGGGAGAGGGGCTCAGTCTGTCAGGGGTGATACAGGGAGAGGGGCTCAGTCAGTTAGGGGTGATACAGGGAGAGGGACTCAGTCAGTCAGGGGTGATACAGGGAGAGGGGCTCAGTCAGTTAGGGGTGATACAGGGAGAGGGGCTCAGTCAGTCAGGGGTGATACAATGAGAGGGACTAAGTCAGTCAGGGGTGATACAATGAGAGGGACTAAGTCAGTCAGGGGTGATACAGGGAGAGCGGCTAAGTCAGTCAGGGGTGATACAGGGAGAGGGGCTCAGTCAGGGGTGATACAGGGAAAGGGGGCTCAGTCCGTCAGTGGTGATACAGGGAGAGGGGCTCAGTCAGTCAGGGGGGATACAGGGAGAGGGGGCTCAGTCAGTCAGGGGAGATACAGGGGAGAAGGGCTCATTCAGGGTGATACAGAGAGAGGGGCGCAGTCAGTTAATTTGATAGAGGGGCTCAGTCAGAGGTGATATATGAGGAGGGGGCTCAGGGGCAGTCAGTTAGGAGTTATACTAGGGACTTAGTCAGTCAGGAGTGATAGGAGAAATAAGGGAATGGGGCCTTCATTCATCCCTAGGTGACTTAGCCCCCCTCTATCACCCATGACTAAAGCCCCTCTTCATTTTTAGTCCCTCACTGTTAGGTTTGGCAGGGGCCCTCATTTATGTGATGATCATGTAGTCAGGTGCATAGATCAGACTCGCTTTTGTACTGCACCACCAGTGGGCCGTCTGTCTCCCTCTTCTCCTTACACTGTGCCTGGGGTGGTGTGGGAGAGGAGAGGGCACTTTACTTGAGCGGTGCCGTACAGCAGAGGAGAGAGACACAAACAAGACTAAATCTGATTGGCTGCGCTGCGGCCAATCAGTGTTAGACTTAACTGCATCACTGCTCTCCCTGCTGGCTCAACTCAGTAATGCAGGGAAGAGCAGTTACATGAAGACATCAGACGGAACAGCGCTCAGTTACATACACATGATGAGCCGCAGTCTGCATGGGGACTATTGAAGCAAGTCAAAAGGAAAAAAGTTTTAAAAAATATTAAAAATATGTAAAAGTTCAAATCACCCCTCTATCGCCCCATTCAACATAAAACAATAAAAAAAATCAAATATACGCAAATTTGGGATCACTGCGTTCAGAATCGCACGATCTATCAATAAATAAACAGAATTAATCCAATCGGTAAACGGCGCAGCAAGGAAAAAAATGAAAATGTCAGAATTATGTTTTTTGGTCGCTGCGACATTGCAATAAAATATAATAACGGGAGAACAAAAGATCTTATACACACCAAAATGATATCAGTAAAAACGTCAGATCGGCAGCAAAAAATAAGCCCTCACCCGGCCCAAGATCCTGAAAAATGGAGACGCTAGGGGTCTCGGAAAATGGCAAAAATTTGTTTTTTTTTTACAAACTTTAATTTTTTTTCACCACTTAAATAAAAAAGGAACCTAGACATGTTTGGTGTCCATGAACTTACAATGATCTGCAGAATCATAATGGCAGGTCAGTTTTAGCATTTAGTGAATATGGTAAAAAAAAAATCCAAAAAACAAGTGTGGAATTGCACTTCTTTTTGCAATTTAAGCACATTTGGAATTTTTTTTCGCATTTTCCAGCAGATGATATGGTGCTGTTCAAAAGTAAAATTCGTCCTGCAAAAAAAAATAAGACCTGACATGGATATATTGATGGAAAAATAAAAAAGTTATGGCCGTTAGTAGAAGGGGAGCAAAAAATTGAAATGCAATAACAGAAAGTCTCCTTGGTCTTTAACCCCTTAATCCCATTGGACGTAATATTCCGTCCATGTGACCTGGTACTTAATTCCCATGGACGGAATAGTACGTCCAGGGCGATCAGCTGCGCTCCCGGGGGCACTATGTGTCAGGAGCGGTCACGGACCGTTCCCGGCACATTAACCCCTGGCACACCGCGATCAAACATGATCGCGGTGTACCGGGGGCACAGGGGAGCATCGCACAGGGAGGGGGCTCCCTGCGCGCTCCCCTGAGACCCTCAGAACAGCGCAATGCAAACCGTCACTACTTCACTTCCAAGCCCCGACGTGCGCCCAAACAGTGGTTCCCCCCCACATATGGGGTATCAGCGTACTCAGGACAAATTGGAAAACAACTTTTTGGGTCCAATTTCTCCTGTTAACCTTGGAACATAAAAAACTGGGGACTAAAAGATCATGTTTGTGGAAAAAATATGATTTTTTTTATTTTCACGACCGGGCGTTATAAACTTCTGTGAAGCATTTGAGGTTCAAAGCGCTCACCACACATCTAGATAAGTTCCTTTGGGGTCTAGTTTACAAAATAGGGTCACTTGTGGGGGGTTTCCACTGTTTAGGCACATCAGGGGCTCTCCAAACGCGACATGACACCCGCAGACCATTCCATCAAAGTCTGCATTACTAAACGTCACTACTTCTATTCCGAGCCCCAACGTGCCCCCACACAGTAGTTTTCTCCCACATATAGGGTATCAGCGTACTCAATACAAATTGGACAACAACTTTTAGGGTCCAATTTCTCCGCTAACCCTTGGGAAAATAAAAAATTGGTGACTAAAAGATCATTTTTGTGGGAAAAAATAGGATTTTTTATTTTCATGCCCGGGCATTATAAACTTGTGTGAAGCACTAGGGGGTTCAAAGTGCTCTCCACAGATCTAAATAAGTTCCTTAGGGGGTCTAGTTTCCAAAATGGAGTCACTTGTGGGGGGATTCCACTGTTTAGGCACATCAGGGACTCTGCAAACTGAACATGACACTCATCAAAGTCTGCATTCCAAAATGTCATTACTTCCTTTCAGAGCCATGCCGTGCACCCAAACAGTTTTTCCCCCCCACATATGGGGTATCAGCGTACTCAGGACAAATTGGACAACAACTTTTGGGGTCCAATTTCCTTGTGAAAAATCAAAAATTCGAAAATTGGGGACTAAAAAAATCATTTTTTGTGGAATTTTTTTTTTTTGCTTTTACACCCAGGCATTATAAACTTTAGTGAAACATTTGGGGGTTGAATGTGCTCCCAACAGATCTAGATAAGTTCCTTAAGGGGTCTAGCTTCCAAAATGGTGTCACTTGTGAGGGGTTTCCACTGTTTAGGCACATCAGGGGCTCTCCAAACACGACATGGCATACAGCCAATTCTGCGTTGAAAAAGTCAAACTGCGCTCCTTCCCTTCCGAGCTCTGCCATGCACCCAAACAGTGGGTTACCCCCACATATTGGGTATCAGCGTACTCAGGATAAATTGCACAATAATTTTTTAGGTCTTGTTACCCTTGGGAAAATAAAAATTGGGGTGAAAAGATAATTTTTTGTGGAAAAAATATGATTTTTTAATTTTACGGCTCTACGTTGTAAACTTGTGTGAAGCACTTGGGGGTTCAAAGTGCTCATCACAGATCTAGAAAAGTTCCTTAGGGGGTCTAGTTTCTAAAATGGGGTCACTTGTGGGTCGTCCAATCTCGATTCCAGTCAATTTTGGTTTGAAAAAGTCAAATGGTGCTCCTTCCCTTCTGAGCTCTGCCATGCGCCCAAACAGTGGTTCCCCCCCACATATGGGGTATCAGCGTACTCAGGACAAATTGGACAACAACTTTTATGATCCAATTTCTCATGTTACCCTAGGGAAAATAAAAAATTGGTGACTTAAATATTACTTTTGTGGGAAAAAAAATAGGATTTTTTATTTTCATGCCCGGGCATTATAAAATTGCGTGAAGCACTTGGGGGTTCAAAGTGCTCACCACAGATCTAGATAAGTTCCTTAGGGGGTCTAGTTTCCAAAATGGGGTCACTTGTGGGGGGTTTCCACTGTTTAGGCACATCAGGGACTCTGCAAACTGAACATGACACCCATCAAAGTCTGCATTCCAAAACGTCATTACTTCCTTTCCAAGCCCTGCAGTGCGTCCAAACAGTATTTCTCCCCCACATATGGGGTATCAGCGAACTCAGGACAAATTGGACAACAACTTTTGGGTTCAATTTCCTTGGGAAAAATCAAAAATTGGGGACAAAAAATTCATTTTTGTGGAATTTTTTTTTTTTTTTTCACACCAAGGCATTATAAACTTTAGTGAAACACTTGAGGGTTCAAAGGGATCACAACAGATCTAGATAAGTTCCTTAGGGGGTCTAGTTTCCAAAATGGTGTCACATGTGGGGGGTTTCCACTGTTTAGGCACATTAGGGGCTCTCGAAACGCGACATGGTGTCGAATCTCAATTCCCGCCAATTTTGTTTTGAAAAAGTCAAACGGCGCTCCTTCCCTTCTAAACCCTGCCGTGCGCCCAGACAGTGGTTTTCCCCCACATATGGGGTATCGGCGTACTCAGGAGAAATTGCACAACAACGTTTTCTGTCCATTTTCTCCTTTTACCCTTGTGAAAATAAAAAAATTGTTTGTAAAAGATCATTTTTGTGACTAAAAAGTTAAATGTTCATTTTTTCCTTCCAAGTTGCTTCAGCTTCTGTTAAGCACCAGAAGGGTTAATAAACTACTTGAATGTGGCTTTGAGTACCTTGAGGGGTGCAGTTTTTAGAATGGGGTCACTTTTGGGTATTTTCTGCCATATAGACCCTCAAAGTGACTTCAAATGTGAGGTGGTTCCTAAAAAAAAAAAAAGGTTTTGTACGATTTGTTGTAAAAATGAGAAATCGCTGGTCAACTTTTAACCCTTATAACTTCGTAGCAAAAAAAAAATTTGTTACAAAATTGTGCTGATGTAAAGTAGACATGTGGAAAATGTTATTTCTTAACTATTTTGTGTGACATATTTCTCTGTTTTAAGGGAATAAAAATTAAATGTTTGAAAATTGCAAAATTCCAAAGGAGGGATGAAAAATGCAGGCAGGCACTGTAGAAACTCTGGAAACATGGGGTAGATCGGACCAGCTGAGGAACAGAAAAGCACTGGCAGGTGCAGGCTGGACCGGGTGTTAGACAGATGGGTGCTGACAGGTGCGATCTGGACTGGCTGATGGACAGAAGAGCGCAGACAGGTTCAAGCAGACGAGCACAGACAGGTAAGAGCAGATGGGTACAGGGTAGACAAGCAGACAGACGGACCTGGGGAACCAGACAACTAGCAATCATGCAAGGCAAACTTAACAGCGTAACTCAGGCACCTCCACGTTGGAGGAGAATCTTTAAATAGGTGTCTCCCGGCTATAGGTTGGGAATACTTTAGGTTGATGCGGGTGGTCCCTTTAAGAAGGAGGGAGTATGCGAGTGCGCCCTCTAAGCATAGTTCCCGGTCATACAACTGTACCTTGGTGGACACCGACACATAGGGGGTGAGATGAGGAGGTGGTGTGTGAGTGGAAAACAGTGAATGTCCTGTCTGTTAGGCATGAGGAGATCCAACAAAGGGCAAAGTCTGTAATGTCAACAGATCAGAAAGTCTGTAGTAAGAGGGAATGGTCCACTGTGTCAAAGACAGATGCTAGGTCCAGGAGGAGGAGGACAAACTCCTGTCTCTTTCATTTGGTGGTTATTAGGTCGTTGTTGACTTTAGTCAAGGCAGTTTCAGTGTAATGGTGTGGTTTGAAGTCAGAATGTACGCTGTCAAAGAGGGAGCAAGAGGAGAGGTGGGAGGACAGTCAGGGGTGAACCTAGCCTCTCTGCTGCCTGAGGCGAACTGCAAAATGGCGCCCCCCTCCCCTTAGTAAAATCAGTACAAATAAATCTGGTTTACTCTTTACCAGCCTAACCTGACGCACATGTAAAATACATACACTTTTAAATAGGAATATATCTGAAACATTGATATTTACACTTCTTCAGGGACTCAATGCCGCCTGAGGCGAAGTGATCAACTTGCTTCATTTTAGTTGCACCCCTGGCTGGGGAACAGTGCTTACTGTAGCGCTTCTTCCCCGGCGGCCGTCCGTGTGGTACTGATGCGGCACACAGTTGCCACACGTATTACACACACGAACACGGATATCTCCAGTAATGGTTTTTCTGGTACCAGAAATATCAGGATGTGTGAAACCAGCCTAAAGCCACATTCACACGTTCAGTATTTGGTCAGTATTTTACCTCAGTATTTGTAAGCCAAATCGGGAGTGGGTGAGAAATCCAGAAGTGGTGACGTGTTTCTATTATACTTTTCCTCTGATTGTTCCACTCCTGGTTTTGGCATACAAATACTGAGGTAAAATACTGAATGTGTGAACGTGGCCTGATAAAGGGTTTCTGCTACTTCTGACTTCCCTTAGACAGAAGTTGCAGTCACAAGATGGCGCCGATAAAAGGTGGAGACGGTGACATTATACACAGCTCTGTATATAGTGTATAGTTTACAGGTAATACAGTGATCACAAGTGACATACAAAGGAGCACTGTATATAGTGTCAGTGTACAGGTAATACAGTATTCACTGGTGACATTATACACAGGAGCTCTGTATATAGTGTCAGTGTACAGGTAATACAGTAATCACTGGTGACATTATACACAGGAGCTCTGTATATAGTGTCAGTGTACAGGTAATACAGTGATCACCGGTGACATTATACACAGGAGCTCTGTATATAGTGTCAGTGTACAGGTAATACAGTGATCACCAGTGACATTATACACAGGATCTCTGTATAGACTTGAGAGTCCTCAGTGGTTGATACCTTTTAATGGCTAACTGAAAAGATGGTAACAAATTGCAAGCTTTCAAGCCTACACAGGTCTCTTCATCAGGCTAAGTAATACAAAATCTGAAGAATCACTTATTTATGCACAACACAGCACAGAAAAAATGCAATAGGTAAGACAAGTGACGTAAAGCAGAACTGTCATTATGGGAGATATCTATGAACTGTTCCAATATTAATGTTCATAGATAAGGAGTGTCAAAGTTTTATTGCCCTCTGTGTACAGGTAATAGTGATCACCGGTGACATTATACACAGGAGCTCCATGCTCCATTCTGCCTCGTGGCAAATTTTAGGCCATGCCCCGACCACACCCATTTCACAACTAGCTACACCCATATCCACGCCCCAATTGCACCCATTAAGCATTGCTGATCACACTGACTGGTACTGAGGGCACAGTGGCTGGTACTATGGGCACACTGACTGGTACTGAGAAAAAGAAAGAAAGAACAGAGAGAGAGAAAGGAGGAAAGAGAGAATAAACAGAGAAAGAAAGAGGAAAGAAAGAACAGAGAGCGAAAAAGAACAGAGAGAAAGGAAGAACAGAGAAAGAAAGAACAGAGAAAGAGGAAAGAAATAATAGAGAGTGAAAG
>JARQOD010004932.1:0-29662 GCA_033576555.1 Oophaga sylvatica
TTTGCAGTATCGTATCGCTCAACACTACTCACTTGTTATCCCCTATGCCTGGTGATATACCACAGAACAAACAATATCACTTTTATGATAACCAGAAAGTTTCAAAAATGGTACCACACAATGGTATATCAATTATAAAATCTTATCCTTTATTATAATATTGAAAAAACAAAATACAAAAGAAAAGCAGGTGCTAGACAAGATAAGGAGGGACTAACATTCCATAGGAAATCCCTACCGTGATAACTTTAACTTTTCTACTCTTCAACTATTTACAGCCATTTGGCAATTTTTGTGATTTTCTATTCCTTTGTCCAGGGCAGCTCCTGGTACTGGCTGCTGCCTGTCCGGTGAAGAACAAATGCGAAGGTCACTCCTGGTGACACAAAAAGCTCATGGCCAATGCAGTCGTGCACGGTCAGGTTATGTCCTGCTACTGGTGTCTAAGTGGCCTGTGTCCTCATAGAGTGTTCTGCCACTTGTGCAGGGGCTGACTTAGTGCTAGGTGGCAAGACAAGAGTCACTTTGGAACTCAGGTGGTGTTGGCACTGCTAACGCCTGAGGTCTATCAGCCTCTGAATCAGGGTCAGTTACAGTACCTGCCTTGATGGCTTCTCTGGTGCCAGGTTTCTCGTCCTCCTCCGCATGGACAGGAGTCACTGGCCGCCGGATGGGACACTGCTCCTCCAACTTTTTCTTTTCTGACTTACACCTGCACACCTCGGTCAGCTGCACACCCAGAAGCTGGCGGCTCATCTCCTCCATTTGGATGCCTAGGAACTCCGGGTCTGTGGCTGTCGGTGGGTCCGGGTCCTCACACCGTCGGGTGGGGAAGTCCTCTCCTGCTCCCCCACGCTCCGGGTCACCACCGCTCACCATCTTTGCTGCTGGGTCCTCTGCAGAACACAAGTGGTGTTCCCGCTCTCTCCTCTGTGGGAGGAGTTTCTTCTTCCTTTTCCCGCCATCCAGGATCAGGAGGCAGATCTCATTCGCTGACTGACAAGTCCTTAGGGTACAATAACACTTGGAGTGGGCGGCCATGATCTTTGTGCTCTTACTGTGATACCGCCCACAATGACATGCCTCTCAGCACACCATGTGGGACAGCAATAGCAGCCATTAAACAATTTAGCATAATCTGTGGTGCACAGGACCCGATTTATCGGGTCGGTCCATCCTGTTCGTGATGCCAAAATGAAGCGCCCGCCAGGGTAGTGGGGTGCCCAGTACCAGGTCGGCAACATGGGTTTACGAGAGACCGTTCTTGTCAAACTAATCTGATGAGTTTCTATGAAGAGGTAAGTTCCAGACTGGACCAAGGGAACGCAGTGGACGTGGTGTATATGGACTTTTCAAAAGCTTTTGACACAGTGCCACACAAAAGGTTGATACATAAAATGAGAACAATGAGGATAGGGGAAAATATGTGTAAGTGGGTTAAGAACTGGCTCGGGAATAGGAAACAAAGGGTGGTTTTTAATGGAGCACATTCGGACTGGGTCACAGTTAGCAGTGGGGTACCACAGGGGTCAGTATTGGGGCTGCTTGTCCATTTGCATTGTTTTTTCTCTGAGTAGTAACACCAGTTTGTTCAAGGAAGTTCAGTATATCTAAACTATTTACACCCTAAATCTTTAGTCACCAACTCCCAAGTGCTGTCCTATTGTTTCTATAAAGAGTGCTGTACTAACCTCATTTCCTACAATGCACAGGCATTTAGCTTAGTGGTGTTGATTTTGTGACATAGCAAAGTCCCCCCACTGTACTGGTGATATGTGCATCATTGTGCTTAGCTTTCACAGTGGATGCTATCAGCTCTAGTAGGAAGTCCTAACCCTAGACTCTTCTGTGTATCTCCTTGGCTTGTCTGCTGTGGCTGACCTAATACATAAAAAGGACATTGGACTGCAGTTAACCACCACATTAGCTTTACTAAAATAGTTCTCACTGTCTTACTGTGGCGCCCCTGAGGGTCCAGTCGCCACAGAGGTACTGCATCTTATCCAGAGGTGTGGTATCCCACTCTCAGGTAAGGAGGGAGCACTACCCAGGACTCTAACACTCGCACCC
Source organism: Oophaga sylvatica (assembly GCA_033576555.1). Lineage (NCBI taxonomy): Eukaryota > Metazoa > Chordata > Amphibia > Anura > Dendrobatidae > Oophaga > Oophaga sylvatica. The sequence continues at coordinate 2,071 of JARQOD010004932.1, forward strand.
AACACACACTAGTTCAGTCAGGGCACCTGGGCGTACCCTTAGGAAGGAGGGCCTCATTTCAGGCTGGGTAGGAAAGGGTGTTGGGGAGTGGGTGGAGAAGGTAGGAAGAATGGGAGTAGCTTAGTCAGCAGGAAAGAACAGAGCAGTTGGTCTGAGGAAACCGAAGGAGGAGTGCAGCAGAGAGGCTGCAGAGAGAGAATTGTGAAGGGAGGCTGAAGGAAGCTCCTGGGAGGACAGAAGGGGTCCTAGGGACACGGAGAGTGCTGAAGTCACCCGTGGGGCCCGAATCCAGTAGTAGAGGGACCAGGTCGCAGTAGGGGAATCGGCCCCCGAAACGAGTGGAGGACTACAAGACTCAACTAGCAAGCCGGAGGCGGGGTAGCTGTAGTTGCCCCAGCCACAGCCACAATTAATCGCCGAAAAGGCAGCCATATAGGAGCAAGGGGACGCAGAGGATGTCGCCCGGCAAGGTCCGTGGCTGCTGGCTTCGGACACTGTTTGTGATGGTGCTGGGCAGGAAGGGCAGAAAGCCAATGCAGTGAGATGGCCAGGAGAGGAACATACTGAAGGGAGTCCTGGAAAGGTGTATCCTGATGTACCTGGGAGTTTGCTGGACCCCTCACCTGGAGGACACGACACCAAGCGGGCATCTGTGTACACAAGAACTGTGAGTAAAACTTTGGAGAGCTTAACCATTACTGCTGCCGTATCATCATCCCAGAGGATCTGCATTGCATAGTCGGTCCCCTGACCGAACACCATGGGTGGCATCACGAACATTTAAACCATTACATCATAAACTTTATTTCCCCTTTTCATCATCATCCCATTTTATTGGACGCCAAGGGCCATGGACCGGGTCACTGCTGCCATGACACTGTCCCTTAAAGAAGCGGCCCGGTACCGGGTACCCCAGTGCCCTGGCGGGCGATCCATTACTTATGGTGTTTCAAAGGAATATAGGTAACATCTATATTACTTGTACTCAGGAAGTTACAAAGGACTGCAGGTGACATCTACTACAGCATCTGTACTCCGATTGTAATCCATGTGATAAATATTGTGTTACATTGGACTTCTATATATAAAATCTGTGCTCAGAGATACATTGCTTTTTTATGGGGTTCCATTTTATGGGCGCGTGTATGTCCCTGATCTTTTCTGGCCATAGCAATGCTGTTATGTTTTGGTAGCTGAGGAGAGCAGGCAAAAACGGCAATACACCAGAGAGGTTGGAATCTACTGGATTGCAGTACCCTGACCAACCACCACAACCAAAGGCAGCCGTGGAGCGTTCCCACGTTGGTCCTAGACGCCTCGTCACAGCCTGAGAGACCAACTACACCCAAAGATAGAAAGAGGAAAGCTATCTTCCCCGGAGCAGATCTCCAAAGAACATAGGAAGCCCCCAAACATGTAATGGCGGCTAGACAAGAGGAAACACAGACACAGACAGAAAACAGCATGAGCAACGCTGGGGCCCAATCTGACTTAGACAGAAAAGGATAGGAAGGATACTTACTGCAATCCAAAAAAAACCCTAAAAAAAGCCAACACTACTAATTGCAAAAACACCTGAGATCACATGACCTCTACCACCTAAATTAGTTCTCTGGTGTAACAAAACTAAGCCACAGCCACAGAAAAAAAACTGGAAAAGGCAAATGAACAAACAACAATGGCTCCAGAGGAACCGAGAGGAGACCAAGGCCCCCGGGAGGGGAACCTGGCCAACCTCACAGAAATGCAGCGAAATATACAAATAGCAAGCACAAAAACAAAAAACAGAAAATATCTTATCTGAGAGCAGGAGAAGAGGCATGACTCAGCAAGCTTCCAAGTGAACCAGGAAACAATGTTGAGACAAGAACAATTGATCACCGGCAACCATGATGGGGGGAAACCTCCCTTATATCCAGCCAATCTGTGATCCCTGATTGCCATTCCTCATTGAATGGTTCAGTACTGTCTGCAACCACCAGAGGGAGCCTCTGCTCAGAATTCATTTCTAAAACATTCATAACAAATGCCCCTATATTATTCTATCAGTAATTATGACCTATTTTTTTTTCAGCTGAATAGGAAATAAGGTGTATTACTTAGCAGTAAAATACACATGGGACTGCTGTGTTTCGCCCCATCCAAGGATTAAAGTGGACCCCCACATTCTTATGTTGATGACCTCATCAATAGCTCAGTCTCAGACAACCTCTTTACAGGTTAACCAACTATATATGTTATCATTTCCTAGTTATGTTGTATTTATAGCCAGTTCTATGCATGTACGCTGCATGTAGTCTGTAAAAGGAATACTATATTAGGAGCTGAATAAATTATACAACAAAATGACAGCATTTAAATTCCTCTATCTGATAACTTTTAGTGGGTAAAAAACATATACAGAATATTAATTTTCGAAACAGACCATATACCCAATCAGTACACAATTGTTTATTCATTGTAATAAATGGAGAGATGTAATAGACCCTGCTTGTTGATGGTTTTCAGTAAATAACAGCAGATATGGCGACACTAGGCACAAACAAACAGACACTGAAAACAGAAAATACTATAAAGTGATGTAGATACTGCAATGATGTAACTTCTTACAACTGCTGACAGTGTAACGTGTATTAACGAGAAGTGGGGCTTCACTTTAAAGTGTTCTTGCTCTCAACTGACTACTGATCACATCAAGAGGATAAATGATTACTTTCTATATTTGATGAGCCGCTGCAGGATGAGATTTGTTGTAGAAGCAATTTACAATCACACAGTGTACAATGCTATTTCCTATTAATTTTGCATTGCATATGCGCTCCATTAAGAAGATGGGTAGTTTTAGGCTTAAAGTAGAAGCAAAATGTATTTAAATAACTCCAAGACAAAAGCAAATAATTTACTTTGTGATTGTAAGAAAATGTTAGGACTGAACTTTGCATGTTGGTGTATATGAATTTGTCGCTTTTTGTGTCCGTTCTCCATATTTTTCCAATGCTTTTCACTCTTTGCCCTTTAAAAAAATGCTACTCCTTTAAAACAGATCATTCAGGCCTGAAGATTAGGGATTCTGTTTGTGCAAAGGTCCAGTCCCTTGGAAAATATGGCTTTGGGAACTAGGCCAACTGTGAAGAGTATATTCGGGGGAGAGTGAATAATTGAGCAGCAGGCCTGCCCATATGTCAGGTTGTGCCACAAATACTTCACTGCACATCTACCATGACAAACAGGATTACTAAAGACAATTAATCTGGCACGCTTTATTAAAATAAGAGCAGCCCCCAACCTTTTCCACAGTGTGCAGCAGATGCCATCCTCAATTCAATAGAGCTCAAGTGTTCCTTTTTCTAATGCTGAAAGGAATCCAAGGCCCATATAAGTCTGGCAAGGACTAAGAGCAACCACTGTCTGATAATAACAATCTCAATCAAATATGAGATCAGCTTTATTTCAGACTCCTAGTGAACACTTGGCTTCTGTCTATCAGCTGTTGCTTCACACAAACCTACATTTGTTTCTACACAAAATACTAAGCTTTAAAAGGGTTTTTGTTTATTCAGATACAATTGGCAGAAAATTAAGAGACAGACAGACGGTAGACAGATAGATAGATAGATAGATAGATAGATAGATAGATAGATAGATAGATAGATAGATAGATATACGATAGCTGGATAGATAAATAGAGATAGATAGGTAGTAATAGATAGAATAGATAGCTATGTGATTGATAGATACATATAGTGATAGATAGATAGATTGATATGTCATAAATATGTGATAAGATGTCAATCAGTGAGCAGAGATAAGCAGATTGATTGAGTTAAAGTTGAATTTCCTGAAAGTTGCGGTTAGGGTATGTGCACACGTTGCAGATTTGCTTGTGGAATTTTCTGCGCAAATTCTTCCTCTCTTGGCAGAAAACGAAGTTAAAAATCCGTGCGGATTTGATGCGGATTTTCATGCGGAAAAGCACACCATATTGAATTTAAAAAAAAATGCTTTTTAATAGCTCATGTGGCGACGTTTCGGTCTCAAGTGCAGACTTTTCTCAAGTCTGCACTTAAGACCGAAACGTTGCCACATGAGCTATTAAAAAGCACTTTTTTCTAATTCAATATGGTGTGCTGGCTCTATCTTTTTTGATTTTCTATTTACAAGAACTGGTATGTACCTGTGAAGCTTTGTACCCTACTTTTTTATGTGCTGTTGTTCTCTCTATTTTATATCTATCGATAGATGTACCTATTGATAGCTGTACCTATAGATAGATGTACCATTATTATTATTTTTTCTTTTGCAGGAGATCAAGGGCATCGGGATTAGCTGTTTAGTGAGTATGAATGTTTTTTTTTTTTACTATTGAACACAGTAGCCGGATGATGGTACTACTATCCCATCATCGGCTATTGCTGTCACTGTTATGCGTGTCAGCAGACATAGCGGGTTTGGACTAGTAGTCCCATCGGACGATGCCTGCCTAATTCCAATAGGTGGCGCCATAGAGTTCAAGTCCTTTCTTTCTCTTAAGGGCTCATACCCATTTGTGGAAAAAAAACGGTACGTTTTCTGGATGGAAAAAACGGTCCGAATATTTGCAATTGTCATGCGATTTGTATGTGATTTTTAATCGCACCATCCGTTTTCCATCCGTTTTCCATCTGTATGCAATGCGTTTTTAACATGATGTTTTTCATAGAGCAGTTATCTCTATGTAAAAAATCATGTAAAAATCACATTGTAAAAAAAAAATTTACACAAAAAGCAAATAATTATATACAGTACTGACCAAAAGTTTGGACACACCTTCTCATTCAAAGATTTTTCTGTATTTTCATGACTATGAAAATTGTACATTCACACTGAAGGCATCAAAACTATGAATTAACACATGTGGAATTATATACCTAATAAAAAAGTGTGAAGCAACTGGAAATATGTCTTATATTCTAGGTTCTTCAAAGTTGCCACCTTTTGCTTTGAAAGCTGCTTTGCACACTCTTGACATTCTCTTGATGAGCTTCAAGAGGTAGTCACCGGAAATGGTCTTCCAACAGTCTTGAAGGAGTTCCCAGAGATGCTTAGCACTTGTTGGCCCTTTTGCCTTCACTTTGCGGTCCAACTCACCCCAAACCATCTCAATTGGGTTCAGGTCTGGTGACTGTGGAGGCCAGGTCATCTGGCATAGCACCCATCACTCTCCTTCTTGGTCAAATAGCCCTTACACAGCTTGGAGGTGTGTTTGGGGTCATTTTCCTGTTGAAAAATAAATGATCGTCCAACTAAATGCAAACCAGATGGAATAGGATGCCGCTGCAAGATGCTGTGGTAGCCATGCTGGTTCAGTATGCCTTCAATTTTGAATAAATCCCCAACAGTGTCACCAGCAAAGCACCCCCACACCATCACACCTCCTCCTCCATGCTTCACGGTGGGAACCAGCATGTAGAGTCCATCCGTTCACCTTTTCTGCATCGCACAAAGACACGGTGGTTGGAACCAAAGATCTCAAATTTGGACTCATCAGACAAAAGCACAGATTTACACTGGTCTAATGTCCATTCCTTGTGTTCTTTAGCCCAAACAGGTCTCTTCTGCTTGTTGCCTGTCCTTAGCAGTGGTTTCCTAGCAGCTATTTTACCATGAAGGCCTGCTGCACAAAATCTCCTCTTAACAGTTGTTGTAGAGATGTGTCTGCTGCTAGAACTCTGTGTGGCATTGACCTGGTCTCTAATCTGAGCTGCTGTTAACCTGCGATTTCTGAGGCTGGTGACTCGGATAAACTTATCCTCAGAAACAGAGGTGACTCTTGGTCTTCCTTTCCTGGGGCGGTCCTCATGTGAGCCAGTTTCTTTGTAGCGCTTGATGGTTTTTGTAACTGCACTTGGGGACACTTTCAAAATTTTCCCAATTTTTCGGACCTTTATTTCTTAAAGTAATGATGGCCACTCGTTTTTCTTTACTTAGCTGCTTTTTTCTTGCCATAATACACATTCTAACAGTCTATTCAGTAGGACTATCAGCTGTGTATCCACCAGACTTCTGCACAACACAACTGATGGTCCCAACCCCATTTATAAGGCAAGAAATCACACTTATTAATCCTGACAGGGTATACCTGTGAAGTGAAAACCATTTCCGGTGACTACCACTTGAAGCTCATCAAGAGAATGCCAAGAGTGTGCAAAGCAGTAATCAAAGCAAAAGGTGGCTACTTTGAAGAACCTAGAATATAAGACATAATTTCAGTTGTTTCACACTTTTTTGTTAAGTGTATAATTCCACAGGTGTAAATTTGTTGTAAAAAAATGTGTGGGATCCCGCTGTATTTTCTCAACCAGACAGACAAAGCCAGCGAGTGGGGGCAGATAATAATAGCCTAGGGAGGGTGCATTTATTTTGTGCCCCCCCTGGCTACTAACATCTGCCCCCAGCCACCCCAGAAAAGGCAAATCTATAATTAGATGTGCCCTTTCTGGCACTTTGTTGGTCTATTCCCATTGCCCTGTAGCGGTGGCGAATGGGTTAATAATGGGTTAAAGCCACCTTGCTATTGAAAGGTGACTTTAAGCCAGGTTAATAATTGAGAGCTGTCAATTAGACTACTATCAATTATTAATCCTATTGAAGTAAATAAAAAAACCACACATACATTAAGAATAAATAATTTTAATGAAATAAAAACAATTTTTTTTACCATCTTTTATTTAACTGTTAATCCTTGCGAAGCCCTTGCTCTCCTATAATAAAGAAAAAATAATAAAACAAAATTATTTTTACCTATCCGGTGCTCTGTCACGTCCCACGCTGTAATCCTTCACAAAGGGTTAACTAGCTTTCAACCAAGCAGTTCAGCTAATGCTGCCTGCTCAGCTGAAAGCTCCTGAATGAATGACTTCCTCTCCCAGCGACAGGAGAGGAACTGATTACTGTGTGAAGCTTCATTGATTGCTTCCCACTGCAATCAGTTCACTTCAGGTCAGCGGGGACTCCCTCTGACGTCACTGATGCTGTGCGGTGTCGCTGGCTGACCTGAAGTGAACTCATTGCAGTGGGAAGCAATTTTACCACACGCGGAACGGTATAAACGACCCCCCCAAAAGAAATTCATGAATTGCTGATTTTTGTTCATTCTAACCTCCCAAAAATCATAATAAAAAGAGATTAAAAATGTCACGTGCCAAAATATGGTACCAATAAAAACGTCAACTCGTCCTGCAAAAAATAAGATCTCACATGACTCTGTGGGCCAAAATATGCAAAAATTATAGCCCTCAAAATGTGGTGATGCAAAAGCTATTTTTTGCAATAAAAAGCGTCTTTTAGCGTGTGACAGCTGCCAAACAAAAAAACCCGCTATAAATAGTAAATCAAATCCCCCTTTATCACCCCCTTAGTTAGGGAAAAATAATAAAATTAAAAAAAATTATTTATTTCCATTTTCCCATTAGAGTTAAGGTTAGAGTCAGGGTTGGGGCTAAAGTTAGGGTTAGGGTTGGGGCTAAAGTTAGAATTAGGGTTAGGGTTGGGATTAGGGTTAGGGGTGTGTTAGGGTTAGGTTGGTGGTTAGGGTTATGGTTAGGGTTGTGACTAGGGTTAGGGGTGTGTTGGGGTTAGGGTTGGAGTTAGAATTGGGGGGTTTCCACTGTTTAGGCACATCAGTCTGCAATCCAAAACGTCACTACTTCCCTTCCAAGTCCTGAGGTGTGCCTATACAGTAGTTTTCTCCCACATATGGGGTATCAGCGTACTCAGGACAAATATTTTTGGGGTCATATGGGCTGAAAAGGATGGCCAGGCCGTCCATTGTCTAGTTGATACCGGTTCCCAAGTGACTACCATGCCAGAGACTTACTTCAGACGTCATTTTTATGGGGTGATGTGGCCTGAATGGGGCCCTGTGATCAAGTTGACAGCGGCCAACCAATTACCCATCCTGGTCACAGGGGTCGTCTGGATGCAAATTACCGTGTATGGCAAAGATGTGGGCCGAAAAGGAGTAGTGTTGACCACCAGAGACACTGGCAATGGCCCCACAGTGACGCTAGGGATGAATGTCCCGAATGAACTTGGGACTATCCTAGTCAATGAGTCACCAGATGCTTTACTCAATCGATGGAGACCCCGCACCCAAGAAAGAAAGTTGTTCCAGCAACTGATACGGGTAGCCCAGGCTCAAGAAATGTCGAGAGAGGAAAAGTCCTGGGGAAGGTGGTCATCCTGGTAACTGCCAAACTCATTTTACCACCTGGCTATACTGTACTTACATTGCCCATGCGAACCTGTAGACCCCTCGAAGGAGTAGAAGTCCAGATAGAGCCCACCTTAATAGATCAACTGCCTTCAGGACATTGACCACCGTCCACGACGGTAATGTAGTGGTGTGCTGAGTTAACCTAGGGGAGGTTGATCTCACGCTCACATCCTAGAATGAAGTGGCGCAAGTACTGGGTATGCTGGAAGAACTGACACAACCAGAGGCCGTTTAATTAGCGGTGAAGCAAATAGATCGCTGGACTGTAGGAATTACTATATTCTCAGAGCCTTCGTCCAACACCATGAAAGGAGGGCGCCGGATCCTGGAACAGATGCGGGCTGAACTGATGGGACTGTCGTCGCAACAGGTGCAACAGGTAGAAGCTATGCTGGGGTATTACCAAGATGTCTTTGCCCGTCATGATGATGATTTCGGGTGCACCACAGCCATAACTGACGAGATCCCCACAGGAAATGCTGCACCGATTCGGGAGCGCTATTGACAGACCCCGCTGCAAATGTACCAGGAAGTGAAAGAAATGTTGGCACACATGCTGAAGAGTGGGGTCATACAGGAGAGCCAGAGCCCGTGGGCAACCCCTACTGTTCTAGTTTGAAAAAAGGATGGAGCCCTGCTTTTTTGTGTTGACTACCGGTGACTAAATGCCTGTACAGTTCGAGACTCTTATCCTCTACTCAAAATTGAGGAGTCATTGTCTGCCCTGGGAAAAGCTAAGCACTTCTTGTCATTAGATCTTTCCAGTGGATATTGGCAAATGGCCGTGGCTGAGCAAAACCGGCCAAAGACAGCGTTCATACTGCCTATGGGGTTGTTCGAATTCAACAGGATGCCGCTTTTGGTCTTACCAACTCGCCTGGAACCTTTCAGTGGCTGATGGAGAGGTATTTGAAGCCACCCTCATTTATCTGGAGATATTATTGTCTATGCAGCTACTTTTGAGAAGCATCTTCGGCGGCTGGAGCAGGTGTTGAGTCGGCTGCAGAAGCACGGCCTGAAAGTAAAACCTCAGAAGTGCCACCTTTTCTACAAGCAAACTGACTACACAGACCATTGTGACCCCTGCTCCCCTGGAACTGCTATTGATCGACTACTGGGTCTTGCTCAACTTGGATATGAACATTGTCTTGTGGTAACCGACCATTTCACTAAGTTTGCTGTGGTGACTCCGACCCGGGGATCAGAGGACTGAATCAGCAGCACAGGCCATCTGTCAAGATTTCATCCGAGTGTATGGATGCCCAAAAAGGATTCATTTTGACCAAGGAGCTGGCTTTTAAGGTTGAGTGAAAGAGGAGCTCCACCGACTGTATCGGATTGAAAAGTCCAGGATGACATCTTATCATCCACAAGGGAATGAAGCCTGCTAAGGTTTCAACCGGACGCTGATTCAGATGTTGAGAACGTTGGAGGAAGACAAGAAAAGTCCGTTGGCCCGGGTATGTAGCTGAGTTGGTCTGGGTGTTCAATAGCCGAGTGCACAGTACAACCGGATATACGCCATACACCCTGCTGTTTGGCTGAAAGGGACGAGAGATTACCGAGCTAGAGTTGGACCCAGAAGAGGACTACCCACAGACGGGGGTGTCCACCTGGGTCCGTGAACACCATCATCGCTTGCAGACTCTACATAGACTGGTAGAGACCAAGTTTCAGGAAATCCACCAATTGGTTACAGATAAAAAAATCAATATTTATTGGCTAGAAAAATTATTCACATGAAATTGAAGCACTGAACAAGAGACAAAAAAAGGGGTTCAAATCAGGAAACAGACAAACAAGCAAATATAAAAGCCGGACCCTAGGTAAAAATATATATGACAAGAGGTGGAAAGGTAGTTAAAAAATCTAAATAAGTACACTGCTATTGCAGCCTAAAGTGCAAATGCCTAAATGTAAATAGAAAATGTAGACTGTACCAAATGAAGCTAATTATTAGTGATGAGCCACCCCCATAGTGTTCGAGTTCGGTTCGGTTCGCCGAACAGCCGTGTGTTCGACGGACTGTTTGTCGAACTGTTCGTCGAACACCGTCGAACACCATTAAAACCAATGGCAGGCAAACCAAAACACATAGAAACACAAAGAAAACACATAGAAAACACTTCAAAGGTGTCCAAAAGCTGACAAATTGCTCACAAGACACAACTAACACATGGAAAAGTGACAAGTACATATAGTCATGCGAAAAGAAAAGAGGTGGAGGAGTAAAAGGAGGGGGAGACACAGATATAGGCATGTCATGCCCTTTAAAACCAAAAAAGTGCTAAGCCGACACGGCCAGTCCGCTCCTGCCCGTGTGACCTGCGTGTCGCCGGGTTTGTGCCAGAGCTGCGGTGGACCCTGACGGCCAGCCCCCTCTCCCAATACTGGAGCCTGTCCGCTGGTGGGTCGAGCGAGCCCCCCTGCGGTGGAGGCAGGTCTAATCATTTTTATTTAAATTGTCTCTCAAATTTGAATGAGTACACTTTAAATCCTTTTACAAGGATCTATTGGAGGGCAAGTCTCATGCCAGCAGCTGCGGTAATGCCAGGTCCAGTAGCATCCAGTAAAGCTGCTGCAGTTAAAAAGCTTTTATAAGGATTGAGCTTGGCGGTCCACCGCAAGGTGTCCTACCGCCACTCACAGCCCCTGTGCCTTAAGGTGCCTCCCCGATGCTCTTCACTGATTTTCCCGGGGGCCCGAAGCATTTCCTTTGAAAAAATTAAGTGTCCAAAGTACAGGTGGTGTAGCTTGCTTAACAGCTGTGTTAATCCGCTGACTAGCAGACACTGATACTAGGCCCAAAATTGTTGTCGTTTTTTTGGAAAAACCGAACTCTTCAAAATCTAGTTGCCCCCAGCAACACAACTCTCAAGTCCTTATCTTCATCTGCAACCTGGATAAATTCTAATCCGGGTTGTTTTGCATGTACGACCTCTAAGTGTTTATGTTGCGTCTCTATTATGAATGGGGTGCAAGAATTTCAATCTCGTACCACAGGCACCATTTTTAAAATCAACTGTCATGTCAATTGCCAATCGTGCTACATTATTTATTTAATTGAGTGCGGTTGTGGGTTGCAGTACATCGGTCGGACGATACAGACGATGCATGCAAGGCTCAACAAGCACCGTCAAAATATCCAAAATGGGTTCATGCTACACAGTCTCTCAAAACATTTCTCCCTAGTGCACCAAAAGAATTTGAATTTGTTAAAACTCACTGTTATTGACCACATACCACATGATATGCCTGATCGGTATAATAATCTAATAACAAGGGAGAGTTTCTGGATTTTTAAACTTGGTACACTGGCCCCTGAGGGGTTAAACCTCACTATTGAAAAAGTCACGCAATATATGCATTTTGTTATTTATTTATTTTCATTTATTTTTCCTTGTGTACATTGTTTTTATGTCGTTTTTACGTTGGTTTTATTCAATTTATCTTTGTTTTTTTTGTTTTTTTTTTCTTTTTTGCAGTCATATTTGCATTTTTAATCATGTGGGTGTTCTGATTAATTGCCTTTTAATTTTCATTTGCTGCTCCACCTTTATATAGCTTTCCTACTCCATTCTAGGTATAACTGCCACCTGAGGAAGACGGAGCTATTCCGTTGAAACGCGTTGTGGATATCAATAAATGAAGACTTTTTAATATCAGCTGAATTGCGTCCCTCGTGCTCCTTATGACCGGATTGCTTTACCATCACTTATGTCTTATCATGTCTTGAGGTACCCGGCCGGAGCTGCAGCGGACAACCTTAATCTCATGTGCCTTTATCGCCAGCCTGGCGCTCCTTTGAAACCGTCTATCTGAATTTGGTTGCAAAGTTATTGTCTGGGTTAGATGCAGTTAAAAATTTGTAATTAGATCTAAAGCCGGTGGCTACTCCGCTGACTAGCAGACACTGCTACTAGGCCCAAAATTATTGTCCAGGCAAGATGCAGTTAAAAATTTGTAATTATATCTACAGCCGGTGGCTACTCCGCTGACTAGCAGACACTCAAGCTTTGGAGCAGACCTCTGATTCCAGGCTATAGTATGAGTAAGCAGCTCTAGTCTTCACACTCAACCATCTGTGTTACCCCAAGCCATAGTGTATGTACAGTACAGACCAAAAGTTTGGACACACCTTCTCATTCAAAGATTTTTCTGTATTTTCATGACTATGAAAATTGTAGAATCACACTGAAGGCATCAAAACTATGAATTAACACATGTGGAATTATTCATTACACTTTACAAAAAAGTGTGAAACAACTGAAAATATGTCTTATATTCTAGGTCCTTCAAAGTAGCCACCTTTTGCTTTTATTACTGCTTTGCACGCAGAAAAGGTGAACGGCTGGACTCTACATGCCTAGTTCCCACCTTGAAGCATGGAGGAGGTGGTGTGATGGTGTGGGGGTGCTTTGCTGGTGACACTGTTGGGCATTTATTCAAAATTGAAGCGGTGAGCGGTCCACCCACACCCCAAACCATCTCGATTGGGTTCAGGTCTGGTGACTGTGGAGGCCAGGTCATCTGGCGTAGCGCCCCAACAATCTACTTCTTGGTCAAATAGCCCTTACACAGTCTGGAGGTGTGTTTGGGGTCATTGTCCTGTTGAAAAATAAATGATGGTCCAACTAAACGCAAACCGGATGGAATAGCATGCTGCTGCAAGATGCTGTAGTAGCCATTCTGGTTCACTATGCCTTCAATTTTGAATAAATCCCTAACAGTGTCACCAGCAAAGCACCCCCACACATCACACCACCTCCTCCATGTTTCACGGTGGGAACCAGGCATGTAGAATCCATCCATTCACCTTTTCTGTGTGCAAAGCAGTAATCAAAGCAAAAGGTGGCTACTTTGAAGAACCTAGAATATAAGTGTGATTCTACAATTTTCATAGCCATGAAAATACAGAAAAATCTTTGAATGAGAAACTTTTGGTCTGTACTGTATGTAGTTTCTTACGGTGAAAAGGGGGGTGGGGAAAGATCCAACCCACCTGTAATTGACGATGCCAACATCACGTAAAACACAGCAAGGGGACTCCAAAAAGAGTCTCCATTTTTTCCAAAAATTTGGGGCACAGACACCACTTAAGTAGCATCAATTGCCCCAGAGTTGCTTAAAATGGTTGGTGAGGTGATTTTACCAAATCCTCAAGCTTTTACTCTCCCCAGGATCACACAGGGGGAGAAAAGTCCTTACAGATACATGATTTGTTCAGCTTTATGAATGTGAGTCTGTCTACATTCTCAGTGGACAGCCACGTGCGCTTATCTGTCAGACTCAGCACACCACCAGCAGCGCTGAACACACGTTCAGAGAGAACAAAAATTATTATTAATTTAAAAGCTGGTGGAGCTTAGTATAGATGGCCTATTAGAATGAGTACCACACACTGCTATAGGCCCAAAATTATTCTACAGGCAAGATGCAGCTAAAAATAATTATTAATTTGAAAGCTGGTGGAGCTTAGTATAGATGGCCTATTAGAATGAGTACCACACACTGCTACAGGCCCAAAATTATTTTCCGGCCTAGATACAGCTACAAATTATTAGCAATTTTAAAGCTTAAAACGTTTGGTGAGGTGATTTTACCAAATCCTCAAGCTTTTACTCTCCCCAGGATGACACAGGGGGAGAAAAGTCCTTACAGATACATGATTTGTTCATCTTTATGAACGTGAGTCTGTCTACATTCTCAGTGGACAGCCACGTGCGCTTATCTGTCAGACTCAGCACACCACCAGCAGCGCTGAACATACGTTCAGAGAGAACAAAAATTATTATTAATTTGAAAGCTGGTGGAGCTTAGTATAGATGGCCTATTAGAATGAGTACCACACACTGCTACAGGCCCAAAATTATTCTACAGCCAAGATGCAGCTAAAAATAGTTATTAATTTGAAAGCTGGTGGAGCTTAGCATAGATGGCCTATTAGAATGAGTAACACACACTGCTACAGGCTCAAAATTATTTTCTGGCCTAGATGCAGCTACAAATTATTAGCAATTTTAAAGCTTTAAAACATTTGGTGAGGTGATTTTACCAAATCCCCAAGCTTTTACTCTCCCCAGGATGACACAGGGGTAGAAAAGTCCTTGCGGATCCATGATTTGTTCATCTTTATGAACGTGAGTCTGTCTACATTCTCAGTGGACAGCCGCGTGCGCTTATCTGTCAGCACACCACCAGCAGCGCTGAACACGCTTTCAGAGAGAACGCTGGCTGAGGGGCATGACAAGATCTCCAAGGTGTGAGTGGCGAGCTCCGGCCATTTATCCAGATTGGAAGCCCAAAAAGAGCAAGGGTCCAGTGACACAGTCATGGCTTCGTTGTTCAGTTGGAGATACTCCTGTACCATCGTCTCTAGGTGTTGACTATGTGTCTGACTTCTTGTCTCCTGTGGCCTTGCAAAGGATGTTCTAAAATAATGGTGAAAGGATTCCGCAAAATTGCTGTGAACACCAGCAGATACTGTGTTTCTGTTACGGTTTGAGTGCTGAACACTCGACAGTCCCACCCATGGTTGGCAAGTTAGAACTGTGAGATTCACTATGTGCACCACTGGTGTTTTGTGGAAAAGCACATGTAAGATTCTGCAACAGTCTCTGCTGATACTCCTGCATGCATGAATCCCTTTCTATGGCTGGAATTATTTTGGCAAATTTACTTTTGTACTGAGGATCTAACAGTGTGGCTACCCAGTAGTCAGGATTATTTCGAATTTTGACAATTCGAGGGTCATGTTGCAGGTAGTGCAGCAAGAAGGCACTCATCTGTCTTGCGCATCCGGGAGCACCAAGTCCCTGTTGTGTTGGTGGCGAGGTACGACTCATGCTTCCTTCCTCTGCCCTCTCCCCCAACCTCGCACAACAGAAATGTGATCAAGGTCTCCTTCATCTGATGAGTCTTCCATGCCCATGGCCAGTTCGTCATCCACTTCTTCCTGGGCTCCTGCACCTTCCTCACTAGTTTGGCTGCTACCATGTGCCCTGGTTAATCCCTCTCCCCCACCCTCACATGCCAGCTGCCTTGGTGCTCTCGACCGTCTGGACCTTGCAGATGTTAGCCCTTCCGCATACAACTCCTCCTCCTCTACTTCCTCCACCTCCTCTTGTTCCACCACCTGACTCCGAATTCTGTTTAACATCTGCTCCAGCATGTTAATCACCGGAATAGTCATGCTGATAATGGCATCGTCAGCACTAAACATCTTCGTGGCCATTTCAAAACTGTGCAGAAGGGTGCATAGGTCCCTGATCTGAAACCACTCCTTCAGCGTGATTTGCCCCACCTCTGGATCTCGTTGGCCCAGGCTATAATTCAGAACGTATTGCACCAGGGCTTGTCGGTGCTGCCACAGTCGCTGCAACATGTGCAGAGTTGAATTCCACCGTGTTGGCACATCACATTTTAGCCGGTGAAGTGGCAGGCCCAACGACTTCTGTAGAGATGTAAGTCGCTGAGCTGCGGGATGCGAAGTGCGGAAGTGAGCACACAGCGACCGTGCCCTCTGCAGAAGGCCATGTAGTCTGGGATAGTGGGCTAAAAATTGCTGGACAACCAGGTTCAACACGTGAGCCATACAAGGCACATGTGTGACATTGCCCCAGCGAAGGGCCGCACCCAGGTTTGTGGCATTGTCGCACACGGCCTTCCCTGGTTGCAGGTCCAGTGGAGAGAACCATTCATGAAACTGGTTCTCCAGAGCTGACCACAACTCCTCAGCTGTGTGACTCACATTTCCCAGACATTTCAACGTAAAAACCGCCTGATTACGTTGAGCCCTTCTGCCAGCATAGCAAGGAGGTGTGCTGCAGGATCCCTTCTGCGCAGTTAGAAAGCCCGTGACATGACCAGACAGGCTTTGGGTGCAGGTGGAGGACCGAGAGGAGGTTGAGGAGGCAGAAGCAGTGGAGGAACTTCGAGATAGAGGATTGATGCACAACTCGTGGGGACGGCAACACTTGGACAGCAGCCCCTTGTCCTGCTGTCACCATAGTTACCCAGTGCCCAGTCAGCGACATGTAACGCCCTTGTCCATGCCTACTCATCCAAGTGTCTGTGGTGAAATGCACCCTGTCACACACTGAGTTTCTCAAAGAAGCTGTGATGTTGTGTGCGACATGCTGTTGGCAGCAACTTTTGAGAAGTAGTGCCGACTGGGCATTTGGTACTGGGGCACTGCGAGGACATAAGGGCTCGAAAATCCTCTGTGTCCACAAGGCGGAAAGGCAGCATTTCTGTAGCCAAGAGCTTGCAGATGGTGAAATTCAACCTCTTAGCTTTCTCATGGCTAGGAGGAAATGGTCTTTTACTTGTCCACATCTGAGGGACGAGGGCTGGCTGTTGTGTGTAGACGGGGTTGAGTAGGGTGTCCCCGGACAACTGACGGTCTGTGAGGAAGATGCAGGTGCAAAAGTTAGGTTGCCTTGATCCAAAGGTGGTGCTCTCGATGTCGGAGAGCGCTCAACACCAGCTGGTGTTTCCACTTCCAAATGAACTGATGACCTGCCAATCTGACTGGCTGTTGCTGGTAAAGAGGTGCCAGGTCTGAGTCTCAAAACAGGTCTGACTGCTGTCCCCCCAGTCACAGAAGATGAAGATGCTGCGGTCGCGGATGCACAAGATGGGGCAGACGGTGGTTGGGCGGGCCCGCTAGGCCGCATTGTAGCACAGTGAGCTTGCCACTGCAACTTATGCTTCATATCCATGTTACGGTTCATGCATGAAGTACTCAAACTATGGATTTTTTGGCCTCTACTTAGCTTTTGGTCACAAATGTTACAGATAACACGAGTTGGGTCATCCTTATCGATGTTAAAAAATGCCCAGGCTATGCAAGGCTTAGAACCCATGCGACCTGAAGAGCCACCTTGACTTGTGGTCAGAGGCAGAGTTGTGGTTGAGGATGCAGTTGGTGACGTGCTTCCAGTACTACGTCTCTGTCCAGGAAGGCGCACCCTGACCTCGTCGTCACTCGAATCCTCCTCCACCTCCTCTGCTGACATCATCGACTGTCTCACTGTGGGTTGACAGTAAGTGGGATCTACAACCTCGTCATCATCACCCTGTGTGTTCTCACCCCCGTCATCCTCAGAGCCATCCTCTTCCTGCCCTGACACAAAACTCAAGTTGTCGCTCACATCTGGTATTTGAGTCTCATCATCGTCTTCCTCATTGCCTCCACCAACAGGAGTTACAGTTTGGGAACGAGGGTCTGCATTATGCTCAGAACCTTCTTCATCTGGTCCTGGATCAGACTCATAAACATTCTGGGCATCAGTGCAGATCATTTCCTCGTCTGGATTCACAGAAGCTGTGGAGACGACCTCTGATTCCCAGGCTATAGTATGAGTAAACAGCTCTGCAGACTCAACCATCTGTTCTACCCCATACTCACACGGGCAGTTGGAGACTTGGGAGCTGTGAGGAAGCAAGTGCGATTGGGGTGACACCTCTGAGGACTGGAGTTTTTGTGTTGTTGAAGTTGAGATGGAGAGCCGACTTAAAGGAGCACTTGATATCTGTTGAAGCACCTTATTTTTTTGTGCCTCATCTGGAATTTGTAGGATGGGCGTGCCCGTAAGAAAGGGATCGTACCATATTGTCCACTAAAAGAAGTAGACATCTTAGTTTGGCTGGAAGATGGTCTTTCTTCTGCAGATGTTACTGTTGCTTTAACATCTACCCCACGGACACAACATTTTTTTACCTTCACAACACGCCTATTCCT
Organism: Oophaga sylvatica; assembly: GCA_033576555.1. NCBI lineage: Eukaryota > Metazoa > Chordata > Amphibia > Anura > Dendrobatidae > Oophaga > Oophaga sylvatica. The sequence continues at coordinate 20,070 of JARQOD010004932.1, forward strand.
CTTTGCACCAGCAGCAGGCCTTTTGCCACCACTCATTTTGGTGGTTACCTAATTGACAACTGTGGAGTTTTTTCCACAAAAAACGATGGCTGCAAAAAATTCTTAGTATTTGAATGCGGGTGGAGCTTTGTATAGATGGCCTAATACAATGAGTACCACAGACTGCTACTATGCCCAAAATTATTGTCCAAGCAACATGTAGATATAATTTATTTTTTTTTTTTTTTTTTAAGGCTGTTGGAGCTTTGTAGAGATGGCCTAATACAATGAGTACCACAAACTGCTACTATGCCCAAAATGATTGTTCAAGCAACATGCAGATAGAATTTTTTCTTGTTTTTTTAAGGCTGGTGGAGCTTTGTATAGATGGCCTAATACAATGAGTACCACAGACTGCTACCATGCCCAAAATTATTGTCCAAGCAACATGCAGATAGATTTTTTTTTTTTTTTTTTAAGGCAGGTGGAGCTTTGTAGAGATTGCCTAATACAATGAGTACCACAGACTGCTACTATGCCCAAAATTATTGTCCAAGCAACATGCAGATAGAATTTTTTTTTTTTTTTAACCCCTTCCCGACCCATGATGCCACGTAGGTGTCATGAAAGTCAGTGCCAATCCGACCCATGACGCCTATGTGGCGTCATGAAAGGATCGCGCTCCTGCGGGTCGGGTGACCGGGGTCACTGAAAGGTCACCCGACCCGCCGGCACAGGACCCTTTGTGCTTCACCACAGGGGGGTTGGCTTAACCCCCCCATGGCCACGATCGCTCTGATTGGCTGTTAAAAGTGAAACAGCCAATCAGAGCAATCTGTAATATTTCACCAATATAATTGGTGAAATATTACAATCCAGCCATGGCCGATGCTGCAATAGCATCTGCCATGGCTGGACACCGAGCCCTGACCCCCCCACACGGATTCACGGCGGCGATCGGCCGCCGCCACCGAAAGATGGCAGCGGTCGGTCACCGCCGTCACTAAAAGCTCCCCTCGTCCTGGCCTCCGCTGCCCCCACCTTCCGATCCTGCCCCCCTCACTTCCGACCCCCATACTCACCTCTCCCGGTCCACCGATGTCCCTGGATCCTTCCCGGCGGCTGCCCGGGATTCTTCATGGGCGCCGCCATCTTGGAAAATGGCAGGCGCATGCGCAGTGCGCCCGCCGGCCGGCGCATGCGCAGTGCGCCCTGCATAGTCAAAAAAATTATTTTGATCACTGTGATAAACTGTCACAGTGATGAAAATAAAAAAAAGTAAGTGAATCCCCCCTGTCATAGGTAGGGACAAATAATAAAGAATTTTTTTTTTTCCTATTAGGCCCTGTGCACACGTTGCGGACTTGCTGCGGATCCGCAGCTGATTCGTGCTGATCCGCAGCTGATTTCGCTGCTGATCCGCAGCGATTTCGCTGCTGATCCGCAGCGGATTTCGCTGCTGATCCGCAGCGGATTTCCTGCTGATCCGCACTGATTCGCTGCGATCCACTGCTGATTTCGCTGCTGATTCGCTGCTGATTTCGCTGCAGATCAGCACGAAATCAGCAGCGAATCAGCAGCGAAATCAGCAGCAGATCAGCAGCTAAATCAGCTGCGGATCAGCAGCAAAATCAGCTGCGGATCAGCTGCGGATTTCGCTGCTGATCCGCAGCTGATTTCGCTGCTGATCCGCAGCTGATTTCGCTGCTGATCCGCAGCTGATTTCGCTGCTGATACGCAGCGGATTTCGCTGCTGATCCACAGCTGATTTTGCTGCTGATCCGCAGCTGATTTCGCTGCGGATTCGCAGCGATCCATGAAACCATGTACAGTACAATGCAAATAAATGGTAAAAAAAAACGCTGTGCACATGCTGCAGATTTTTCAGCGCAGATTTGCTGCTGTTTTAAATCCGCAGCATGTCAATTCTTTGTGCGGATTCCGCAGCGATTTTACACCTATTCCATTATAGGCGTAAAACCGCAGAGAAAAACCGCAGCAAATCCGCGCTAAATACGCAGGTAAAAGGCAGGTCGTTTTACCTGCGGATTTTAGAAAAGTCCGCAAGTGAATCCGCAACGTGTGCACGGGGCCTTAGGGTCAGGCTGGGTTCATATTGCATTATGGCAGTCCGTTAGATGGACTGCGTTTCACCGCGGTATAACGCGGTGTAACGCAGTCCGTTAACGCTGCCATTCACCCCATTTGTGTGCGCATCGCAACGCATGCTATGAAGCGGCATGCGTTCGCGACGTGTCGTCATTCAGTGACGGAGCCTTGGACGCAGGCTGCAGCATCTGGGCTCCATCACCGCTAGCACAGATGAATCATCGCTGATTCCTCTGCACTAGCGGGTATAGCATAACGCGATCGCGTTATGCTATACCGTTACCAGCCCGTCAATGCTACGTGTTGAACGGGCTGGTAAAACGCAATATGAACCCAGCCTTAGGGTTAGAACTAGGGTTAGGGTTAGAACTAGGGTAAGGGTTGGAATTAGGGTTAGGGTTGGAATTAGGGTTAGGGTTGGAATTAGGGTTAGGGTTGGGATTAGGGTTAGGGTTGGGATAAGCGTTAGGGGTGTTTTGGGGTTAGGGTTGGGATTAGGGTTAGGCTTGTGGTTAGGTTTATGGTTAGAGTTGGGATTAGGGTTAGGGGTGTGTTGGGGTTAGGGTTATGGTTAGGGTTTGTATTAGGGTTAGGGGTGTGTAGGGGTTAGGGTTGGGGTTAGGGGTGTGTTGGGGTTAGGGTTGGAGTTATAATTGAGGGGTTTCCACTATTTAGGTACATCAGGGGGTCTCCATACGCGACATGGCGCCAACATTGATTCCTGCAAATTTTGCGTTCAAAAAGTCAAACAGTGCTCCCTTTATTCCAAGCCCCGACGTGTACCCAAACAGTGGTTTACCCCCACATATGGGGTATCAGCGTACTCGGGAAAAATTGCACAACAACTTTGGGGGTCTAATTTCTCCTGTTACTGTTGGGAAAAAAAATTGGGGATAATTTTTGTGAAAAAAAATATTTTATTTCATCGTTAAATTTGTGAAGAAGGTAAAGTGCTACCACAATCTAGATAAGTTCTTGCGGGGTCTAGTTTCCAAAATGGGGTCACTTGTGGGGAGTTTATACTGTTTAGGCACATCAGGGACTCTGCAAACGTAACATGACGCCCGCAGACCATTCCATCAAGTCGGCATTTCAAAACGTCACTACTTCCCTTCCGAGCCCCGAAGTGTGCCCATACAGTAGTTTTCTCCCACATATGGGATATCAGCGTACTCAGGACAAATTGGACAACAACTTTTGAGGTCTAATTTCTCCTGTTACCCTTGGGAAAATAAAAAAATTGGGGACTAAAAGATCATGTTTGTGGAAAAAATATGATTTTTTTATTTTCATGACCCAGCGTTATAAACTTCTGTGTAGCCCTTGGGGGTTCAAAGTGCTCACTACACATCTAGATAAGCTCCTTGGGGGGTCTAGTTTCCAAAATGGGGTCACTTGTGGGGGGTTTCTACTGTTTAGGCACATCAGGGCTCTGCAAACGCAACATGACGTCCACAGAACATTCCATCAAGTCTGCATTCCAAAATGGCGCTCCTTCCCTTCTGTGCTCTCCCATGCGCCAAAACAGTGGTCCCCCCACATATGGGGTACCAGTGTACTCAGGACAAACTGTACAACAACTTTTGTGGTCCAATTTCTCCTGTTACCCTTGTGAAAATAAAAAATTGCGGGTTAAAAAAATCAGTTTTTGAGGAAAAAAATGATTTTTTTATTTTCACGGCTCTGCATTACAAACTTCTGTGAAGCACGTGGGGGTTCAAGGTGCTCACCACACATCTAGTTAAGTTCCTTGAGGGGTCTAGTTTACAAAATGTGGTCACTTGTGGGGGGTTTCTACTGTTTAGGCACATCAGGGGCTCTGCCCGCCCGCAGACCATTCCATCAAGTCGACATTTCAATGCGTCACTACATCCCTTCCAAGCCCTGACGTGTGCCCAAACAGTGGTTCTCCCCCACATGTGAGGTACTAGCGTACTTAGGACAAATTAGACAACAACTTTTGGGGTCCAATTTCTCCTGTAACCATTGTGAAAATAAAAAATATGGGGCTAAATAATCATTTTTTGAGAAAAAAAAATGATTTTTTATTTTCACGGCTCTGCGTTATAAACTTTTGTGAAGCACCTGGGGGTTCAAAGTGCTCACTGTGCATCTGCATAAGTTTCTTAGGGGGTCTAGTTTCCAAAATGGGGTCATTTGTGGGGAGCTCCAAAGTTTAGGCATACAGGGGCTCTCCAAACATGACATGGTGTCCGCTAACGACTGGAGCTAATTTTCCATTCAAAAAGTCAAATGGCGCTCCTTCCCTTCTGAGCCCTGCCGTGCGCCAAACAGTGGTTTATGACCACATATGAGGTATCTGTGTACTCAGGAGAAATTGCCCAACAAATTTTAGGATCCAATTTATACTGTTGCCCATGTGAAAATGAAAAAACTGAGGCTAACAGAACATTTTTGTGAAAAAAAGTACTTTCTTTTTTTTACGGATCAATTTGTGAAGCACTTGGGGGTTCAAAGTGCTCACTCTGCATCTAGATAAGTTCCTTGGGGGGTCTAGTTTCCAAAATGGGGTCACTTGTGGGGGAGCTCCAATGTTTAGGCACACAGGGACTCTCCAAATGCGACATGGCATCCGCTAAATATTCCAGCATATTTTCCATTCAAAAAGTCAAATGGCGCTCCTTCCCTTCTGAGCCCTGCCGTGCGCCCAACAGTGGTTTATGACCACATATGAGGTATCGGTGTACTCAGGAGAAATTGCCCAACAAATTTTAGGATCCATTTTATCCTGTTGACCATGTGAAAATGAAAAAACTGAGGCTAAAAGAAATTTTTGTGAAAAAAAAAGTACTTTCTTTTTTTTACGGATCAATTTGTGAAGCACCTGGGGGTTTAAAGTGCTCACTCTGCATCTAGATAAGTTCCTTGGGGGGTCTAGTTTCCAAAATGGGGTCACTTGTGGGGGAGCTCCAATGTTTAGGCACACAGGGACTCTCCAAATGCGACATGGCAACCGCTAAATATTCCAGCATATTTTCCATTCAAAAAGTCAAATGGCGCTCCTTCCCTTCTGAGCCCTGCCGTGCGCCCAAACAGTGGTTTATGACCACATATGAGGTATCTGTGTACTCAGGAGAAATTGCCCAACAAATTTTTAGGATCCATTTTATCCTGTTGCCCATGTGAAAATGAAAAAACTGAGGCTAAAAGAAAATTTTTGTGAAAAAAAAGTACTTTTTTTTTTTTACGGTCAATTTGTGAAGAACCTTGGGGTTCAAAGTGCTCACTCTGCATCTAGATAAGTTCCTTGGGGGTTCTAGTTTCCAAAATGGGGTCACTTGTGGGGAGCTCCAATGTTTAGGCACACAGGGACTCTCCAAATGCAACATGGCAGCCGCTAAATATTCCAGCATATTTTCTATTCAAAAAGTCAAATGGCGCTCCTTCCCTTCTGAGCCCTGCCGTGCGCCCAAACAGTGGTTTATGACCACATATGAGGTATCTGTGTACTCAGGAGAAATTGCCACAACAAATTTTAGGGTCCATTTTATCCTGTTGCCCATGCAAAAATGAAAAAATTGATGCTAAAAGAAAAATTTTGTTGGAAAAATTAAAATGTCCATTTTTTCTTCCACGTTGCTTTAGTTCCTGTGAAGCACCTGAAGGGTTAATAATCTTCTTGAATGTAGTTTTGAGTAGCTTGAGGGGTGCAGTTTTTATAATGGTGTCACTTTTGGGTATTTTCTGCCATATAGACCCTCAAAGTGACTTCAAATGTGAGGTGGTCCCTAAAAAAAATGGTTTTGTAAATTTTGCTGTAAAAATGAGAAATCGCTGGTCAACTTTTAACCCTTATAACTTCCTAACAAAAAAAAAATGTTGTTCCCAAAATTGTGCTGATGTAAAGTAGACATGTGGGAAATGTTATTTATTAACTATTTTGTGTCACATAACTCTCTGGTTTAACAGAATAAAAATTCAAAATTTGAAAATTGTGAAATTTTCAAAATTTTGGCCAAAGTTCCATTTTTTTCACAAATAAACGCAAAAATTATCGACCTAAATTTACCACTAACATGAAGCCCAATATGTCACGAAAAAACAATCTCAGAATCGCTAGGATCCATTGACGCGTTCCTGAGTTATTACCTCATAAAGGGACACTGGTCAGAATTGCAAAAAATGGCCAGGTCATTTAGGTCAAAATAGGCTGGGTCATGAAGGGGTTAAGGCTGGTGGATAGTGTTGAGCGATACGATACTGCAAATATCGGGTATCGGCCGATATTAACTGTATCGGGCTTTCGATTCCGGACATCGGAATTTTGTCACTGTCACTGTGAGTGTCCGTCGGTCGGGTCTGTCAGGAGTCAGCGGCACTTATCTGGCAGAAGATCTCCGGCGGTCACGTCCTGGACTGCTTGATGGCCGCCATTATCTTCTCCCTGGCTGGTCACATGCAGTTTTTTCGCGATAACTGCAGTGACTGCAGGGTAATCCCGGCCGTAAACCAGTCCGATGACGTCACCGCCGGGGAAGCAGGTAATCAGCTGTGCTGCGCCGGGATGACAGGTCTGCCTGCCTGCCTGCCTCTGATGTCATTCTGATGTAGCAGAGCTGGATCGTCGTGGGACACTCGTTACTATGGACTGCGTCGGACAGGTGGTATACTGCTGTTTTTTTTTTTCATTTTTTTACAGGAGATCGATGGCGTCGCAGGATGAGACTGTAATTAAAGTAATGAAAACTGTGTTGTTTTTTTTATTAAATTAAAAAACTTTTTTATGAACATTCACCCGTCCGGGTACATCAACAATTTAACTATTTACATACAGGGACCCTGTCCGGGTTATTTATAATTCTTTGGCAGGGGTGTTCCAGGTACCACCTGGTACTCTTCTGATGCTTGCCAAACATCCGAGACACCAAGGACCACCAGGACCTGATGACGTCGTGTGGCCTGTACAGTCAAGTCGTGACCCGCTATCTGTGTCTGTGTGGCCACCTCTTTCATCTCCCTCCGGGTCTGGCGCCCTATGTCCTGGACTGAACGAACCCCAGGGGGCCTAACAGGCGCCGGGTACGGGCCAGCTATCATTATCATGTCCATAGCTGGGGCTGCTGAGGAGACCACTGAGGGAGGCTGGGGAGATTTACGGCGTGGGGTGGGCACTTGTGCAGAGGCCTGGATGTGGGAGGCTGAAGGCTCCGAGGGTCTCACAGGTTCCTGACACTCTGGGGACCAGGGGTCGCACCTGGTGGCATTTAGGGCATACCATCCATTGTAACCCCAGTGTCGGGTGTAAGTTACCAAGTCTCCTGGCAACAGGTCCCTCCCCGGGTGTCCTTCTGGGAGGTGAGTCTCCACGTCCCGCCGGGTCACAAACACTCCTAAATAAAGTCCAGGCTCCTGGATGAAGCCCCAACCAGCTTTCAATTTAAAGCTCCGTACTGCACCCTTACGCCGCGGCTCCCTCAGGGTTCCTTTATCTTTTCTCATCCGGTCCTTATCTGCCCGGTCCTTCTCGATGTGACGTTGGCGAAGCTTATGGGATTCGCGCTGCTCCCTTTGTCGCTCGGCTTCTCTCTCCCGACGTCTCCACTCTTCCTCCTGACGCCGGTTGTAATTCTCCTCCACCAGCATCTCCATGTCTCCACCATCAAACTGCAGCTTACGATGTCCGGTTTGCGGCAGCTCTCCCGGCGCCCGACAGTCCTGGCGGCGCTCACCTGCGGAGGAAGCAGCCGGCTCTGGAACAGATGACAGTCGGGGCTCCGGTACAGACAGGTAGACCTCTGGTGCCTGCGCGGCCTCCTCCATGAGGACGGGTGTCGCTTCTTCTGTCTCAGCGACGGGGGCAGACAGCGGGATCTGGGGTGCTGCCGGTGCAGCGTTTTTTGCAGGAACGGGTGCCTCCACTGCGACAACGTCAACCGGATCACATTGCAAGGGCTGGGATGCCCGCACGGACTCCTCTACTAGAACGGGTGCCTCACCTTCCGGTACAGACACTTCAGGTAAGAGGGATTGGCGCCGCTCCAAGTTTAGTTTTAGGGCACGCCAGCTGGCTTCCATCCTGGCGACCTCCTCCCGGTGCCGGGCCAGGCCTCTTAGGGTATCCTCCGCTTCTTGCAGCGTAGGAGGGTTTCCAGGCCGGGTGCCCAACGTGGTTCCGTGGCGATCGGGTCGCTTCCGTGGGGGAGAGCTCTGACTGCTCCATCCCTTCACACTTCTGCTCGTGTCCATTAGCCATCTCTGCCAAGTCACATGTGTCATTAGCATCTGGAGAGGGCCCCTCTTTTGTAGTGAGGCGGGACCTTCGTGTTAGTTTCTGCACACTGAGGAGGATGAGGAGGCGGAACTCAAGAGCTGTGGGGCACGATCTTACATTGCAGTACCATTTAGAGTGGTCGGCCATCGTTTTCGCGCCACTGAGTGAGTGTACACCCATAGATGCCCTAATAGAATGAGTAGCACACACTGCTACTATGCACACAATTATTGAACAGGATAGATGCAGCGAATAATTAGGAGTGATTTGAACGTTCGTGTAGCTGACAAAAAGTGCTAGCAACTGCTGTAACCTAGCCCTGAAAAGGGCTGCAATTACAAATAGTCACTGTCCCAAGTTGACCTATCTGTCTATTTAAGAATGAGCAGAGACCTGCCTGCTAAAACTGCTAGGAACTGAAAGTAACGTAGCCCTCAAAAGGGCTGCAATTATGAACTAGTCACTAGTCCCTAAACCTTCCTCTCTATTTCTCAGCGATTTCGCTTGCAAGTCGCTGTTGCACAATGCACACACAATATAGCGCTAACAGCAGCAGTGCCGTCTAACACTGAGCTGCAGCAGTGAGAAAATGGTGGCGAGGGGGGAAATGGCTGGGTCTTATAGGGCAAGGACATGTGACATACACAGCCAATGACACATGCCCTTGCTTGTGTGAAAAAAAGCACCTCGCTCCGTGTGAGCGCTGCTGATAGGCTGACAGACTGCAACGCCCACTGGAAATGCGGGAAAGAGAAAAAAAAATGGAGATCTTCATCATCTCTGCAGAGATCCATGCCATGTCCCTCCCCTTACAACGCTAGACACTCAAAATGTGTATTAACAGTGATTCTCAGCATAACTGTTAAAAAATCCAGTGACGATTTAAGTGCATGAACAGTTATCGAACATAACCTCGAACAGCCGAATTTTTTCCAAATCGTTCGGGTTCGTCAAATGACTCGAACACCGCCCAAAAAAGCTCGAATTTGAAATTGGCGAACAGTTCTAGTCGAACACCGCTCATCTCTACTAATTATGTACTAAATCTCCCAAACATTTCCCCAATGGCTGCCTATACCAATAAGGCATCAAACACAGTGTCAAGAAAGATATCAAATCAGATGACATGGTAATAACCACTCTAACCCATAGTGCCTCACTAGGGATCCGGAACACACAGCCCCAATGCGCGTTTCCATCATACTATGACCGGGGATCCAAAAATGTTTTGCCACAGGTAGATCCATTCTTTTTTTCTCTTATTGTATGGCAA